>KK113394.1:164096-201429 GCA_000611955.2 Stegodyphus mimosarum
TGTCTAGAGAGGTCGTCTCGTAGGCAATTATCGTTGCCAACTCGTAGGCCCATTGTTGGTTTCGGGGAAACACTGAACTGTTTAGGAAACTTCGAGAAGCAACGTCGCGCAAGTTCAAAAAGTCTTCAAAAATTTCTTTACAGGATCCAGATGATACAGGAACTTGTTTAATAATATCCCTAATTGTTAAACGAAGATTTCTAAATACTAAATATTTGACTTGATCGGCATATTGCTCAGGAATTGAAGTGAATGATCTACCAGAGTTGGTTCATCTTCGAAGCAATCTCTGAATCCTTCAGACATCTTATAAAACTCAAAAGCTTTTGATTTGATAACACGTTTTTCTCAAAGACCTTTTTTGCAGCATTTTAAACATTTTTATTGCAAAAATTATACTGCAAAAAACAAGCATGAATGCATGTTCTTTGCTCAGCTACATTTGCTATTTTGGAAAACTGCCAAAGCAAAAATTCTTTATTCATTAACAAATAATTTATTTCCAAACGAAAAAGGAAATACCGATTGTTCCCTGGTATTGATGAAAGTTGTAACAACTTCTCGAGAACTTTTCAAGCTATTTCTTACACTTGTATAAATTAATGAATCATCCCATTCCTTCTTGATCACAATAGCATAATAGTCAGGTGAAAAACAATAGACAAATTTTCTAATCAGATAATACTCTTTAACCTTCAGATTATTGTGATATTGAAAAATGGATCAACTATTTCTGTGCCTTTTTTTATTTCATCGAAGCCTTGAAATAAAGAACAATAATCCCTAAAATAGGTTACCATTAAAAATAAATCTGGAAAGCTTCTAAGTTCTTAATAAAAACTATAGTAACTTATAAAAGCTGACATCAGTAATTTTCTCAGTCAAAATAAGTTAATTAAATACGTTATTCCATTTTTATTAAAAGTATATTAATGCAAGCCAGTGAAGCAGATAAATTTTAGTTTGCTTTACGTAATTTTCGCCTTTGATGTTTTTATTTTATACAAACATGTTTAAAATTATTATCACAGGTTTCTAGTAGCTGCTAAAAACTATGAAATACACAAACATAATTTTTAACCCATTCTTAAAATATTCTTAACTAATGAGAAAATAAGAACTTAGGTTAGCTTTTCTTCTTAGAAAACTTTATTTTCAGACTACCTTTATAATACATTTTAAATATTTATACCAAACTCTATTGCGATAATTTGCTACACTATTGCGATAATTTGCTTATCTGAAGCGTAGCACAAAGTTTTTTTTATAAACACATCTTTTATTTCTGGAACTATTACTACTCACAAAACCTCGACTAAAAAAAGTTGAGGTAGCACGTCATTGAAATTACGGCGATTAAGCATATATGTACAACTAACCCACCTCTTCACTATTAGTTTGACAAGAGGAATTAATTATTAAGGAGATGGTGAAATTATAATCGAAAAAAAAGTTAAACAATGGTAAATTATACGTAAATAAGAGCCATTAAATTGTAGAGACATTAGGTCATTTCGAAGCAGGAGACAGGAAAAATGAGCAATGCCCTCGTCGGGACTCGGGCCTCTCGGATACGCGTCAAGTGGGCTGACCTCTACACCACGAAGGCATGCTAAGAAGGCAGAAGAAATACTTTACATACTCCCCCTTTTAAAGGGCGATTGGGAATTAGGGACAATTCTGTTTCAAGCACTAAATGATATGGCTTTCAATGCACTCGGAGATTGCAGCACGCTTATAACGTGAAATGAACAGAACTTCACTGGCGAAGTGACAGTGCAAGGTTCATTATTTCCGTGCATGTTCTTCATCATTACCCAAACATGCTGTGCATCTTAAGAAGAAGATCCGAAGAAAAAGGCAACCTAATTTTTTTAGAAATTACTTTGTCCCATAGAAAGGAGATAAAAAAACCGCTTAGATGCATAATCACTTCCAAAAATAAAAATTTGAAGAAGAATTAAAGTTATTTTAAAGAAAATTAGCCCAAATGATAAAAGTTTCAAAATATTTTAACAAGTTAATTGTAACGAAACAGCACAAAAAAACTTTACACAAAACTTCTGCCTCGAATGTGAAAAGATGTACACAGGAGGCAGGCAACAAGTGCCATCTAATGAAATGAATATTTTCTATCGTCTGGTCCAATTATATACATATGTGTGTATGCTTCGCCTTATCAAATCCTGTTGGGGAAGAACTAAAAATAACATGCATTTTCAAGATAACTGTGATAATTAGTTTTCGTGCAACCGTATCTTCTGAAAGACCGAAGATGTCGACTTTTGGAAATCCCTCTTTTGCATTGGAGAATAACAGGATAGAAACTATTTCTCCCTTAATTCCTGAGTATAAGAGAAATGTCTTTTTGATGAAATTTTGGAATGTACCAAGGAAAAAAGGAGCAATATGTATATAAAATTTATTAAATAAATTAAATGAATTTGAATAAATTATTTAATTTTTTTTTACTATCACAAATCTAGATCTTTTTATCTAATAAACGTTAAATCGCCCTATATTTAATATTGCTTCGCCTATTTTTTATTTTTCTTTCACATAATCGAACAGTTGTGAAATTTGGGCTTATTTTAATGAGAATCAGCAATATCATAAAAAGAATGAGGAGCTCTGTCTCGATGAAAATAACCGAGAGAAAGATCTTAGCCATCTGAAATTTGACAACCTATCTTCAAAACCTGTTGGCATATACATCGCTATTTACATATATGTTAAACAAAATCGGATCCATTACGCACGCTATAAGACACAGCTTAGTCTCAGATTCCTTTTCATAAGTCGGTGATATTCGATAAAATACACTGATGATATTCCTTTTTCTATATATTTATGTATACTAACAAGAGTTAATCTTCATGCAATAAATTTGCTTTTACAATGATTAATTTACTAATTTCTCGTTGCAGAATAATTGAAATCGAAAACGCAAATTTTTTATTTGCATATACCTATTGTTTTTCAAAAGGAAAAGAACGCAGTGTAACACATAAATGTTTCACCATGTTTCTTTTTCAAAGTATGACTGTCTTAACTGAACACTTTTTATTAAAAAAGCAGTGTCCTGCTTAGGCTAGAAAATATACTTTTGCAAACAAGACATATGAGTTTAAAATATAGTACCTGGTACAGGTGGAAATATAAAGCCGGGATGAGCGAGACGTGGATGTGGTCCATGTGGTAGAAGAGGGGGCCCAGGAACAGCAAGTGTTGGATCCATACCTGTGTAAATTATTTACAAAGAAATTAAACCAAAATAAATTTTACTATACACGAAGCATGCCTACATTTTCTGAGACTTACGTGTTAGCATAATACAAAATAAATAAGTGAAAGAATCAATCCATTTTGTGTTACCATTTACAGAGCAGAAATTTTGTCGTGTTATAGACTCCTTAACTGCACGTTAGATTTAGTAGTAATAAGTTTCATTATATCAAATTTTTTAGTGTACATTTTAAATTATCCTTTGAAATAAACTGACATGTGGAATGGAAATCTAAAACCTTTAGTTTTTTATAATGAAAATATTTTAATTAGTTTTACTCAATATAGGAACAGCAAACAAACAAACAAAAACAGAAATTAGGGCAAATAACTAATCTGCTCATTTCAAAGGGAAACACTTAAGACAAAAATTAAGAATAGGTAATACTACATTCTGATATAACAATCATTCAAAGCAGCTATTGTCGTCACAGTTCTTACTCAAGACAACTCCATATACTTGCAATAAATAAACAATAAAATAATAATAATAATAATGATAATAAACAATAAATATTTATCAATTATCACTGGAAAAAAATTCAATTTACGGGTCAAATTCTGTCTGCGTGTAAGCGAACAAATACGTCAATGGTTAAAAGCCAAAAAACATTAATTATTAAATAGTATTTTTCAAAAAGGACAAAAACCTGTTCTAAGTGCAATATGCTCCTCCATTATTAAATAATCACGTAAGTTATAAAATAATAATCAGAATGATTCAGCTGTTTGTCATAATATACACCATGCATATTCTGTCCTTATAGTCGTTTGTTAGAATACTATGCTATCAGTAACACTAATTTCATTAGTAATATTTTACTTCAAATTATACCTTGTCTTAGATTGAATTGTCCAATATCCTAGAATGAGTAGTACAAGATTCCAATGTTCTAAGCCGAGTAATCAAATGTTTTAATCCTGTCCGGACTAGAGGGATAATTACGTTCCAAGACAGATTTCATTTTTAGTCTTGAAAAGGTTAAAACAACAAGGTAGAACCTAACCCAGGAAGTACACCATTGTAAATGAAACCGACGGTATTGACACGAAAAGTCTCCAACAAACAGGCAGGAATAGAGAATAACACATTCAAATATGCCTTCAGAAGAAGAGGAGAACAATTTGATCACGTATGAGAAAGATTAGCAGTTTTTCGTAGATTTTTGCATTGAAAGTATAATAACTATTGTCAGCTTCATTCATGTTTAAATAAGCAAAAAAGGACATCATTTGTGCTTGAATTACTATTCGAAATTTACCAGATTCCCAATTATTTCAGAAAAATAGGTAAAGAAAAATGCCAATATTGCCAAGAGAAATCACAATCAAACTTTCCAACAGCAATTTAAAAATGAGGAAAAAAAGCAAAATATTTGAAAATATTTAAATTTTAATATATGGCAGAGTTCTGTATGGCAGGATGTATGGCAGGGCTCCAAACGTTTAGATTTGCCACTCCGTTTTAGGTGCTTGGGCCATTATGCGACCCCAGATTCTAAAAATTACGTATATTTTATATTTAGGCACCTGTTATTCAGTTTTTTAGCAATCTTGTGATCCGAAAACTTTTTTCGCATTGGGTCGCGACCACTAGTTGGAAGATCACTGCTTTATGGGTGATTGGCCCAGAATGTACTTGGTTTTACCATCCGTGTACAAGAAAAATTTCACAAAATGCCTTTTAATAAGAGTAGCTGCAAAAAGCTTTATTTTATGTTTATTAACTTTTAACATATTAATTTCGGCTGATTGCTCTCATTTGCGGAACACAGCCATTCTCCCCAGTGAATGAAAATCAGCATAAAATAAAAAAAGGGAAAGGAAATAGTAGTTATTATTGGGCACTGCTAATTTAAAATATGGCTAAGTAAAAGGAAATTAGGTGTTGTGTATTTGAATAAAAATAGATCACACTCTAATTTGAAAAAGAAAATTACCAATTTTAAAATGAAATTTTTAAAAATAATTTGTAATTCGTTTGCAAAGTTTAATTGGCTATTTGCAAAATTAAATTATGCGGAAAAACATTTATAATTGGAAATATACGTACTTATTTTATTAAGAGTTATATTTCTGAGAATTTTAAACTTCTCTAAATTTTAAATTATTTTTATCCTTACATTTCTATTCGTTTACCTCAACTATTCCAGAAAATGTAATTTTAAGTAATCGGCTATCTATGGCTTCCGCTTCTTGATGGTCCCTGTTTAAGAGACTCTGGTTGTTAATCTTGGCTACCCCCAAATTATTGTTTATGCTTGGTTCAGGGTTCTTCGTGCATTAGCAATTTGAAATTCGAACAAAACAATTTGGCGTTCAGTACTGTGTCAGTACTTAATTTTAGATGCTATTGAGAGTATAATTTGAGTCTTTGATAGCTTTTCCATTAAAAATGTGCGTGGTAAAAATAATCTAATGAAATCCATGGCTCGTTTTAAAGGAAATTGTGGGAGCTTTAATTTTAAATACGCAGGGAGGTTTATTATTTTTAAAAATTATTCGTGACCGCCTGGAACGTACAGTTTTTCGCGAATGCAACTTTCGAGACTCCACAAACACGCCTTTGTTTTTTTCGAAGGCAGAAAGCTCTTTAAAAGTTTGGATACCGCAAACAGCGGTGATTAAGTTTTATATTTTTGCTTTGTAATTTACAAAGCAGTGTATTTCTGTCACGTTTAGCGAGATGTACAACTGAAAGATTTATTTTATTGTTAAATATTGAATGTTAATTTTCAGTTTAGTTTATATAAGCTCGAAGACCATAGGACCTACGCTGGTAAGAGTGAATATTTAGTCGATTTGGCCTAAACTTGAGTGCCAAATATAGGATTTCGTTGAGTAAATTGTAGGGCATAAATAGCTTAACTGATTACAAATCAGAATTCTACAAACTGATTACAAACTTAAATATACAACAATCTGAAATTTTAGAACTAACTATTATCAATAAACAATTTCTATATCGTTGTGCACAATGGCTTCAATTTATGGCATATTTTGAAAAATTTCACAAATTGAAGCATAATAACAATCTCACAATAATATCTGCTATGCTTGTTTCATGTACGTGTAGAAAAAATCAACACATTTGCTTTTAAATATATAAAATTCCAATGTAACATTATTATCAAGGGCTATAAAGCAAGATTTCTGAACTCTTGTTTAATTAAAATAAACAAATAAATGTAATTGACTAGGAAACGGGAAAATGTTTTACCTTCGGCTCCAGGTGCCATGTGCATGAATACATACTCTTGAGGATATGGCTCATTTTTATCAGGTAACCTACCCAATTTACTTGGTTGGTACTGAGGATAATGTGGAGGATGTGGAGGTAAACTAACCTACAAATGCAAAGAAGTGTTCAAAATTCAAGATCTTACGCATTTATGAATATGAAGAAATATAAAAGGAAGCACAAGATTGTGGAATAGCTAATATTTAGAGAAAAGGTTATAAAATGCGTTTCGCAGAAAACATACTCAGCAGAATAGTCTACCTTACGCAGAGATCCTCTATTGTGAGATAAACATTTGAAGCTAAAATGTTAAAAGTTATGCAATATCAGGGTCTAAAATGAGGATACCAATATAAAATCCAATTTTATTATTTTAGACATTTTTATGGCAACAAGTTTTATTAATACTTTTGCCTTTAGTTTAATTAATGAGCAATGTTCCTAACGCCATATCACTTTTAGCTACAGAAATTCTTTCTATGTGTTCGAAGTACTGCATCTTTCTTGCCAGAGAGGCGTTGTATAGGTCCGTGGCGTCGGTGCGTGGGGCCTCTTCACGTGGCCTCCGTTCGGTCCTCTTGTCACGGTAGATGGAACGCTGGTGAGTTAGGGTACTTTGAACTGTTGAGTAATCCATTTATAGGATTTCTTATGATTGGTGTTGCTACAAAACAATGCTCTCTTTCAAGCGGATGTTACGATACTCCATTAGTTACATAGTGCACAGGAGTAGGTCAATGAACATAGCAACGAGGTTGGAATACTCACCTAGTTTCCAGGGTCCACAGATATAAATTCTGGAGCATCCGTGGGACGAACTACAATGGTTTTTTTTTTCTCTCTCTGTACTCACCGCCATGCTGTGTGGCAGATTTACGGTAGAACCATCAAGATTGCTGGGCGATAATACCACCATCTATCTGTCTTTCAGGGCTCATCAAATACTTTCCCAGGCATATTACTGCTATCCGCGCAAAATGTGAAGCGACGCTGTATTGAACAGGGCATATAATCATTTGTCTTTTCAATATATATTTCAATGAACTGAAATTTCCATCTTTTAAAGGGATCACATATCCCCACATCGGTGAATACTTGATCCTTTAATTGACGATATTTCTTCTTAATAAAACATTTTAAAAGTTAGATTTATTTATTTTAGTAACTATATGTTATAAATTAGTAAATGATATGTAAAAAAATTATCATTGTAAATTTTGTTTCTTAATTATGAACTGGGAGTTAAACCTGTAGACACCATTTTTTCTCAAAACACGGACTTGCAGTTCTGCATAAAAATTATGAACATATAATTATGAACAATAAATTTAAATTTTTATGCGAAACATTACTATATATTTTTTAATTTAAAAAAAACATAAGATACAATTAGACTAATGAGAAAAATGATTGAAATTTTTTAAAAAATATTACAATAATAATCAATATACTATATTTCTATTAGCATTTCATTCATGCGATTCCTGATGTGATTTTATTGATACATTATACCAGAAAATCCGCCTTTTTTATATTTATTTATTTGACACACATAGTGAAAACATTTTTACAGGTAGGAATCTGATCATAAAAAAATCATTAGAATTCTATCAATTACGTTCAATCACATTAAAATTCCATCGATTATGTTTTATATCCATTACAAGGATTTAAATCTATCTAAGTTTCAGTTCATGCAAATAAATAATAATAAAATCGAAATTATGATGTATTTATTATATGAAATACTTTTATTAATTCTAAAAAACATGATCCTAAGGAAGACAGATCTCTAGGATGAAACACAGATCCTTAGGAGAAAACGGAATCCTTAGAACTCTAGAGTCAAATATCCTTTGCCTGCTCTAAACAAAATTCTTTTTTACGATATCAATATACAGGGATTATAATTATTATTTAGAATATCTTTTTTAGAAATCAAATATACAAAATCAACTCATACTAGAAATTCTATCAGTACAGCGATAATCTATAGTTTAAATAATACATGTTACAGTTTTTGAGTTCCTAAATATAGAAATTATGCCATCAGCATTTTTACTGTTAAACTATTTGAATTTTCCATACTTGAAAAATCTCTTCTCATGCTAGAGCCAAACGAGTGAAAACGATTATGTGTTGCTAGTTTAGCAAAAGGGTTTACCATTAAATGAATTACAAAATTTCAAAGCTCTGTAAATTGATGTTTAAACCTTTTAGAACAAATTGTTTCGGTACCTTTGATAAGTTTAAATCTAGAAAAAATCCCATTTGGGTCAGATTACCAAATGCAGGAATTTTCTCAAATAAAATTTGATCGACTGTTTGAGAAATTACACAATATCATTTTAATAGTGAAGAGATTACATTGCACTTCAACATGCTTACAGTACTCGCTCTGGAGGCAATTAAGCTAGTACGGAGTTCAATCATTATGGTTCTAAGAAGAAAAAATCATTCATCACTTGTGTTATCGGATTTTTATGACAATATGAAAAAAGCTGTTGATAAGAAATATTATTTACATCGATTATTAAAACACTTTTGGCACGCATCCTGACAGCACCTTGATTGATTGAATTAGATGAGGTGAGAAATGGAAGTGTTAACTATTTCAGCAACCGCTTTTTTTAGAGTGGAAATAGACAGAGGAATAAATGAAATGTTATTTATTCAGCCAATACCTCAAACGGACATTCTAGCAAATCTGTTTTAAGACTGCTATTATTATCGACCATGACAATGACACATGTCTTGACAAGCCTGTGTAACAGTACAGCTGTGCTTAGGAACGAGGATAATTAATGAAATATTAGACATAATTTTAATGAAAATGTTCGAAAGAAGCAATTAAAAAACTCGAATTGTGAAAATTGAAAATAACAAATATAAAATAAACATAAATAGTAAAATATGAAATATAATTAATAAAAAATGGATCTAGAAAACTTCAGACTGCTGTCTAATACCTCGAAGACATTATCATAAACGCTTTCAGGAAGTTAATAAAAATTATTTTAGGAATAAATCAATAAATTTTAAGAATTAAACAATCATCCCGAGATGGTATGTTCCCTTGGTCCCACTCCGTATGTGGCATTATCGCAAAACAGCTCTCTTGCGGTATATTCTGATGTTTGAAATGTTTTGCAGTGTCAGCGTTTAATTGGCTCTCGCTACAAAATCAAAGGAAATTGCAATCTCATTCCGGTATGTAAATTTGATTTTAACGTCTGAAACAAATTTAGGATAGGAAGTTACGACACGCTTGCTATTTTAAAAATCAGTTGACAGAAATTAAATATACTGAACATAACGTCTGATATTTAAAATGAGCTGTTCAAAATACCTGAGCCAAAAAATAGGAAAACTATGGCATTATTGCTTTGCAAATTAACTCCACGTGGAGATCTGTGCTTAGTTAACAAAGAAAAGAATTAAGGTAAAGAAAAGGACTTGTTGATTAGCACTTCGTTCAGTGGACGAACTGTTCTGTCGATGGCGAAAAGAAATAAAAGATTTAAATATTCAACATGTAAATGCACCTTTGCTTCACTTGATCACTTGCCTACGAAGTTTGCAGCAAGTATTTCTCTCATATAATCTGTCAGGACGCAAAATCTCCGAATCGAAAGCAATAAACTTTTCGAAGAAGTTTCCTTCGAGTTGTTTAATGAAAATAGAAAAGGAGAAGCTTTTACCTATTTTTCATGTTCCATCTTAACACTTAAAAGTGTTGTAAATCAGTTTATTCTTGCAGACTGTAACGCATAGACATTAAAAACAAAGGAAACTGCAAACCGAATGTCACTATTAAATTTCTGATATCTCAAATGTTGTACTTATCCTAAGAAAACGTCTTAGGGATATCTTCGGGTAGTATCGCGTATTGAAAAAATATAATCTTAAGAACTTGATATTAAAGTTGGGATTTATACGAAAAAGATGATGCGGAACAGAGCTATGTAGAAAAAATATTGCACATTACGTCGAATTTATAAAAAACCAATGGACATATTTTAATGAAATGGGGTATAAAGATACCTTTACACAAGAGAAAGAGATTTACCGTTCAAAATAACTTTAGATATGCTTGATTATCACTAATGTTCTTAGTGTAGGAATGGCCAAAATCTTCATTGTAATATCTAACTGGAAATGAGTCTAATATGGGGTATTATCCCCTCTCACAGTCAGACAGATCACGCAGCGTGAACTTAAGGCAGTGGAGGAGTCCTTGAGGCAGGGGATCCCACTCCTTCAGCAAGGCAGTTTTCAACTCCGGGAAGGTTGTCGGAAGAGGTATTGCCCTCCCAAGAGCTTCCAGACATGCTGTATAGAATTAAGGGCAGGAGATCTGGCTGGCCAATCCATGTGGAGAATATCCTCACTTTGAAGATAATCGTCGACAAGCTGAGCCCTATGTGGGCGAGCATTTACGTAAAATAACAGGAACCCAGTACCAGCTGTACCTCTGAAAAGTCAAACATAGGGCCCTAAGATCTCTGTATACCCCACTGAAGTCAGGAAGCCTTTGTCAAACACATGCATGGGCCGGGCAACGTAAGGCCTGCCCAAACCATTGCATCTCTTTCATCGTAATGATCCTTTTCCCTGATGAGAGAGGGGTGGCATTATGTTCCAGATTCTCTTCAGATACAGGTACGCCGAGAATCAGTGTCCTGTCACCGAGCTGAAAGTGCAAATAACGATTCTCATTCATCGTTGTGGATCTTGTCTAAATTTTCTTGATATGTATGCAATATCCTGAAACTATTTCCACAAATTGCAGACGACACTGGGGAGAGGGGGTTACATTGAGTTCTGTAGCCCCCTACGCTTGTGATTGACCTGCCTCCAGTTTACCGACAACTCTCCATCTCCTTCCACACGTATACGTTCATAGCTACTCATTTTACCTAACACCTATACAACTCTTGCGAGAAACACAGCGAATGTCATGAAGAACTACCAGTAAACAAATCCTCCAAAACTCATCGTAAACTTTAATACCTGAACAATAACTGATCCGCAGACGCGCACGTATACTTCTATGTATTCTACTCTGATATGGACACTTCTTTCTCAACATAATTAATATCTTTGGTTTAATAAATAGACAAAATTTGTCTTAGTTAAAATTGTCTTAATTTTGCACACGTGTATATATGTATTCATAAGCACATTCCGAAACTTTTTAGTTAAAACTGTTTCAAGCGATGTTTAATCTTAATAGCATATATAAAATTAAATGTTTTTTGGACATTTATTAATCAGGCACACAAACAGTTGACTTATTTGTTCGAATCTACACATAGCAAGGTAAGGCTACAGACTATTGTGCATTCAGTTATAAGGTATTTCTCCCGCTTTCTTCGCATGCCTTCGTGGTGTAGTGGTCTGCATGCTCGACGCGTAACCGAGAGGTCCGTGGTTCGATTCCCGGCGAAGGCGTTGCTTATTTTTCACCTCTCCTGCTTCGTTAAACCTAATGTCTCTACACTGGCGCCCGAACTAAAAAGATGGTGGATGATGATTCTCCACCACTGAGATTTGGCTATTGGGTCCCCCAAACCCCAGTCGCCCTTTAAAAGGGGGAGTATATAAGGTATTTCTCCCGCCTTCTTCGCAAGCCTTCGTGGTGTAGTGGTCTGCATGCTCGACGCGTAATCAAGAGGTCCGTGGTTCGATTCCCGGCGAAGGCGTTGCTCACTTTTCATGTCTCCTGCTTCGAAATAACCTAATGTCTCTACATAGTCACAGACCATTCTTGCGTCTTGAATTTCAGTTTTGTGTCCGATAAAAGTGTGAAGAACTGTTTAAGAAACAATTTTAATAAGTTCCAGAGATTTTAATAATGGCATCAAAAGCTTCATATTTTATATTTAATGAATAGCAAGTTTATATTTGCAACACCGGGTGAAAGAAAAACTAGTATTTAAATAATGACAGTATTCGGTCATTTAAGCAACAATAAGTATAAATCTAAAATTATTCTGAAATTTAATGCCTGCAGGCATTTGAATGAAATCTGGCAATAATTAGAGTCCAAAACTAGAACTTAAAAGTTCAAAAAGACCAGTGAAAGACAAGCATGCATATTTCTGATTCTTGAGTTGATCTTCTCCGATCCTACCACAACTCCTTGTGAATTCCGGGGGTCATTGTTAATATTAAATGCTGTTCAAACACCCCACGAGTAATCTAAGCTTACGTCTGAGTGCGAGCAATTTTATTTTGATAATGAATGGTCTCTAATGCAAGGTTTTATATTTAAGAAACATAAAATCACTCACCTCTGGAGGTTTGAAGTGGCCGGGATTTGCACCGGAATTGAAGTTCCTGAAACGCCTTATTCCAGCAGCACCTCTCCCTCTGCCTCTGAACGGTGGTACCCTGTACAAAAGACCACTCCTGCTAGTTGTAAAACATGTTATCATTACTTAAACTAAGTGAAAAATAATGATAAATATATAAATATTATTTAATCTTTATCTAAATATTCTAAACAAATACATTAAATATTTAGATCAGAAAAGAAAAGCAATAAATAAACAAATAAAGTAACTAATAAAATAATTAATAACTCAAATTAAAATTTAATCAAATATAAAGAGATAAATAAAAAATTAATAAACTATTAATTAAGTAATACGTAGTTGAATAATGAAATAAAATATCCGAGATCGTCATACTTGGAGCTCTGACTGGAATTGAAATTTCATTCAAAAATTAAGAAATAGTTCAGCGGATTCCGGCTGAAGCTCTAAATATAATTTACTATGTACTTCTAGATATGATAGGAAAAAAAACTGTTCTTTTTTCTAGCATACCATAAAAAAAGAGTAAAACGGCTAAAGCGTCAATATTAAGGATAGAGAGAATACTGAAAACATCATGAGAGTATGGAAGGAATTTTTATCAGAGATACATACGTAGGCATAAAAACAAAAAGAGTCCAACAATTTTTTACCGCGATTTGCTCCTGCTGTAATTATATCTAGTAAGCAGAATGTGACAGAAGAAAAAAACTCCCTCGAACTTTCGTTCTTCTTATTTGGTTACATCGTTCCAAAAATTCTGTACGTGCAAGGGAAGTCTCTAACGTTGGACATGCACGACAAGGTTGATCATTTTTAGCACTTTCGGGAACGAAAAATTTACCTAGCCTCGTAAATTCATTCACTTCCAGAAGAATAAGCCTTTGACATGTGGGTGGGGCTTTCCTTTCCTTACAACCTCTCAACCTCTGTCAAAATGTTTATTTCCCGGGGCGGGAGACAGATGTTTATTCAGAAGATCGAATCAAATTTTATGGTGTATTATTAAAATAAATTTTTTACATTAAAAGCATTTTTTGCTAAAATTGTGGCTCAGTTACATAAAAGAAATTCCGGAGCCCTTTTATTTACGGCTTCGGCTAGAATTATGATTTATCTTGAAAACAGAAATCGAGTCGGGTTCCGATGTCATCCGGAGCTTTAAGCTTCTGAGGAAGATAAAAAACCAACAACAGCAAAGTTCTGTATGTTGCTTGTATGTAAACACAGGGATTTAAAAAGCTTAGTAAAAGCAAAGATTTCAAATTAAAATCACGTTATATAATCTGGAAAGTTTTAAAAAAGAAACTGAAAATAATTAGGGAAGAATAATGAATTAACTGAAGTTAATTGTTACTAAGAATTATTAACGATTACTAATTTTCATTAACATAAAACAATCAGAGCTGAAAGAAATACAAAACGCATAATCACTGAACATTAATGCTAAAAATTAATATTTAAATTAAGTATTTCATATATGCTGCTTTTTTGAAATTATAGAATAATTAAGAATAATTAATTAAATCTTACTGAACACTTATTACAGTGCAAAACATGTAGAAATTATATATAAATATTTAAAAGGCCATAGTTCCTTGTTTACAAGTAGAAAATGCTAAATTGCTACTAATGTAGAACTATGCACAAAGTATTTAAAAAAATTGAACTATATCATCTGCTCTCAAAAAATATAAAAAGTATATGCGATCATTTTTAGGAAAATGCACACTTCTTTGAGAATTTTTTGCTTGAGAGACACAGAAAAATTTATTTTCATATTACTAATTAGAACATTAATTAAGGCTTGTGGGATCAAACGCCATTTTTCAGAGAACGTAGATCCGAGTTCCTCAAGGTTTTGAGAGGAAGAATGGCGTTCCATAATTCTCCAGTCTAGAGCATCTCTCATATTTTCAATGAAACTGATGTCAGGAAAATATTTATCCGAGTCAAGGTCATTTGAACAATATAGCTTTAGTCTATAAGCTCTCAATCAGGGGGAAATTCCATAGATTCGGGGGGGAGGTTGCGAAGGATTTACTTTTTGCTGATGAATATAGAATCTACTTTTATTTAAGTTTTTGTTTTTATCAAAATTTTCTATACTTTTTCTTGTTTAATTATGTTCTGTGCTTCGTGCCACCCCATTTAAAACTAATCTAAATTTAAATAAATGTACATGTATACTTCGAATTTTGGAAAGGAGGGGAAGGGGAATGCTCATCTAGTAATGGTGAAAGAATGGTTGAGAACCTCTGCTTTAGTCTGAAAGTTTCAGCCTTTTAGCAACTTGTCGAGAGTATTGTCATCCATGAAACATTTGAACCAAAAGCAACCGTAAACAGCCTCACTTTGAGACAGAAAGCTTCATCTACGTACTTCTGCTCCTTGTCTAGAACCTCTGTTATAGATTTGGAGTTTGAGTTGTTATAGTTTGGACGTTTTTCATGTTTTAAGTCAACCGCCACCACAGAAATAGCATTTTTCACGAATAATGAGGTTCCTAGGATACATATCCTAGGATTTCTGCAAATAACGTCCGAACTCCTGTTTACATGGAGTTTGTAGTCATCTGTGAATACCGATCAAGCCAGTTATCTTGGTGATATTTACGACAAAGACAACACAGACTCAACCGTTATCATCTAAAAACCACAAAAGTCCGGATGCAACGCAATTGTTTTCTCGCTCGAAGACCGTATTTATGAAGCTTTCACTAAACACTAGTAGATCTGGTTATTGAACATTCAGCTTAGTGAAGACTCCGATTGTGTTCAATTTGCCATGAATCTAAATAGTCATAATATAATTACCGACTATTCCTAATTTCTAGTTTTCACGTCAGAGTTCACTTCATACTTCATTAACATAACTATGCACAGTAGAATTTTAAACAGCCTTTACCCAACAGTTTTATAACTATTGTTTAAGAATTATTCCTTAATTTTGAACATGACTGAGTGTACAAATAGTTGCTAGCATACGTAAAATTGCTTTTATTATATATCATCATATCTAGCTTAATGTTTGTTTTATTGCTTGAGATATGCATATATGCATACTTTCACAGTTTTGTACTAAATAAACACTTCATAATATGTCTAGAGTACCTTAATAAAGGAAAGTTAATCCGGTTTGTAGCTTTCAATACCGCAAGTGATGTTAACAGGAATATTAAAATGTTCCAAATATTAAAATCGCCATGCCTCAAACTTTTTACAGCTTATCTTATTTCTGTTGTTGTTGCTAATGCTTACTTGTCTGACATATAGTCAGTCCAAGCCCACGAAATTCTTCGTGGCAAGCAGCACAAGTTTACGCCTGTCGTTGGCAACAATCTTCAGTACCTTACTGGGGACAGTGCGGTTTAGCTCAGTTCTGTCCTCAATTTTGATGGGGTTCCCCCAGGGGGAACGGGTCCGAGGGTTTTGCACCCTCTCGAGAGGACTATCACAAACCTCTCGAGAGGACTTTCGGCTTACCACATATTTAGAGTGCTCCCATGCCGCATGGATACTATACATTTACAAACATCCATGCCTTCTCCAGGATTCGAACCCGGGCTCCTCGGCACAGCAGTTAGCGATGAAAACCACTATACCGGTTGGGAGGCACTTATCTTATTTCTACGAGATTGCAATTTATTCCGAAATGAAAGCTGATATGTTGGGATACGCAAAATTAAGTTTTAGTCTGGCGCTGATTAAAAACAATTAATGCTGAATGTAAAAATGCTCTGAATCTAAAGTTCAAGGCATTTAAAAAAATTCAATAAGATCGAGATGATTCTGTCGGGAGCAAGTATCTGTACCGAAAGGATTTATGCTAAAGCAGTGATTTCAATAAAACGAGGATAAAAGTTTTTAAAAAAACAGATGCAACAGTATTATTTGTTTTAAGATCGGTTCCTTGGAAACAGTACATCAACTTCAGCAATCCACAGAAAATAAGTTGGATACAGAAGAACACTGGATACAGCAAGAAAAAAACATGTAAAACATTGAAGAAACAAAACTCACCTGGGACAATTCGTGAAAGGAATATGTGCGGTGTAAGAATCAAATCCTTGTGGTCCATAGAGAAAAGGAGCCATGTTTGGAATAGGCTGGTGGGGCCTGGAATGACATTTGGGCCTTGAAATTCTATCGGGAGGCTTAGCCCACGTCACTTCGACTGTGCTTCCATCAATTTCTACATCTAGAAAACAAAACATAGTATGAATATCAGCACCTTTGCAGTTACAAACTACAATAATACAATAATAAACACATAATAAATAAATAAATGAATATTTTATTTTCTTATTTATCATAGTTTATTGTTCTATCTATTAGCCTACCTTAAAATATTCATTTTCTGCATAGAAAACAGTAGATATACCTCAAATACAGATGGTTTAAAAAGTTGAGTAAATTCAAACGTTTAAAACTTCTGTGTATTAGATAGTGATGGAACTATGATCTAAGTTGAATGCAAAATGTTTAAAATTACTATAATTTGAATTGTGACAGCTTTCGAATTGCCCCTTTACAGACGAGAGCAATGTCTTGGCCTCATCGTTCAGTTTGCCAGTTCCATCGGAATGTTTTGTGGAGTCATGTAAAAACAGTTGTTTGACTGCATAATTTTTAGAGGAATTTAACATTAGAATTACAGATACAATCAACGGTAATAAGTGAGGATTATTTCAAACAATTTGCGGAACTGGTTTGCATGATGCGTCACGAAAAATAGTTTTACCATATTAAATATTAGAACGAGGATTTGTATTGCAATGAAACTTTAGAACCGAGGTTTTGTATCTAGCTTATAGTGCATTTCTCTCACGATGACCAAAGTTATAGTTTCACAAGTGGTTTAGAAACATTAATTTATGCAAAAACGTAACAGCTAATGAATTACGGAATAAATTCAATAATGAAAAACGGGAAACAAGCAAGTGCTTAATATGCTTTAAGGAATCGTGATAAAACTGAGTTAACAGTTTGAGTGCTGCACTAAAAAAAAAAAATCTTGAAAAGATATGTATAAAAAGTAATCTTTGAGTATTAAATGTATTTACTGCATGCATTAAAATATTTTTACGGAGAAAACTTGTGTTTTAAATAGTAAAACTATTAAATATATGTGTTTTGCCTTTAGAGAGAGATTTGATTTTAGAGAATTTAGATGCCTTTAGAGAAAAACCTTGACTACCCTTTTCTCTTGTTATCTGAATTTCACACTGTATAGTCTTAGGTTATTTGGAGCAGAAGACATGAAAAATGAACAATGCCCTCGCAGGGACTCGAACCTGGACGTCTCGAATACGCGCCGAGTGTGCTAACCGTTACAACACGAAGGCATGCTGGAAGGAGGGAGAAAATACGTTATTCTCTCTCTCTCTTCCTTCGCCATACCTTCGTGGTGTAATGGTTAGCACACTTGGCGCATATTCGAGATGTCCAGGTTCGAGTTCCAGAGAGGACAGTGCTAATTTTTAACCTCTTCTACCTAAAAAAAAACCCTAATGAATCTACTTCCCCTTTTAAAGGGTGACTGGGGATTAGGGGATGCAATAGCCAAATCCTGATGGTGACGAATTATTGTTTATCGCCGTTTTAAGTCGAGCGCCGCTGTAGAATAACTTAGAATTTTTCAATGTTAGGAAACTGAAGATAAGAGCAATGCCCTCGCCGGGACACGAAACTTGGACCTCTCGAATACGCGCCGATCATGCTAATCATTACGCCACGAAGGCATGTTGGAAGGAGAGAGAAAATATGCTATAACACTTTAAAAAGGGAATTCTTAGAAAGCCACTCTAAATTACCTATTTAATTGTTGAATGAATTTAATTGTTTCGTCCTTGTGATGTACGTATCTAATATGAACTAAAGAGGAAAAATAACAAAAGGAAAAGGATACTAAGCTTTGGAACAGTATCAGATCTGTAGTTCAGACTAAAAACAGTATTTACAAAAAGCATTTTCGGAAATTCTGAAGAACACAAAAATTACAAATACTAACCAGCATTACCTATTTCAAAGAAATCCATACTCCAATAAGAATAGTAATGTTAATATTACAGTATATAATAAGATAACTTCATTTTTATTTCCCTTGAATCTCGCAGCCTTCTTATTGTTGTCCACTTCTACTCCCAAGTCTTCGAATCATTTAATGCTGCTGGAACTCCTGCTTGTGTTCTCTGCTATAAGTTACCGCCATCATCGTCTTCGTCACAGATTAGTATATCTTCTTACTTGAAATGATCTTTAGAACCATTAGGAGCGTTAGATAACCCCGTTTTCTTCAAGATCTTCACTATGATTGTGCTTCATCAGTTTGAGCCAGTGCACATAAAATCCTCGAGAGAATCAATTAATGAAACGAAAACAACTATTACGTGGACTCATCTATTTTAAAATTTAGGCTAGCTTGCTTTCTGAAATCCTAGAAAAAGCGCAAAATTATGTGATAACTTTAAAAAATTTCAGAACCTTCTGCTAATGTGCTGGGGCGGAAAATATGCAAATGAATATGGTATCTATGACAGCTTCGCTGGTCATCATATTTAATACCATTGCGCTTTTTCCTTGAGGGCTCCTCTCGAAAATATTTTCTGCCGAATGAAGATAAACGATTTTCAAAATGTAAACACCCGAATTATTGAAAAATAGGTGAACATTTCTCACCGACTTACGGCAACATTAAAAAAGCATTTTTTAATTTCTGGAGATTATTTTAGGCAGATTTTTAAAAATGTATCTCAAGAGTTCTGTATTTAAATTGGAGTAGTATTCCGGACCGAATATTTCCTTTTCATGAACACATGGTGAATAAATTTAGTAATGAAGAAGAATATTATAAATTGTAGATGATTTTGAAAACCATCGGAAATTTTACTTCCGCAATGCGTAGAACAGAAATACGAATCAATAAATTCATTACATCCTTATATAAGTAACGGTTAATTTTCAATTAAGTTTATACAACTTACAAAATTAAGGTTTTTTTTAAAGGCTTGTAAATGAACATTTTTGTCGTTCTGAAGTATCTGTAAGAATTTCAGTTCTCATTTTATTCAAATAATTCTAACAAACATCACCTTAGAAAGTAATTCTTCACACTATTTCTTATATTTTACAAGAGGAATTATGCTTTAATCTCAACAGCTAGAAAGTAAAAAGATCAGCCGTATTTTGAAACGCCTAATATGAATATATGAGTGCTGCTGCGAAAAACATTTCTATTTCTTAGTTACTTTCAGAAATATTTACTAAATGTTTTGGCAATAATTTGAACTAAATATTTTGGGACACTTCATTGATAAAATTTTGGGGGCATTCATCTTGCAGTTTCATTGCCCTTCAAAGAAGGAAAGAGTTTTCTTATTTATTGCTCTGATTAATCTTAATTGCTGAATTCATGGCAAAAACAAACTTGTACTAACTCATTCCTTACTGTTTAGTTTCTCGAGAGCGGTTTCAGCGTCTTCTCTTGTTCTAAAGTGGACGAAGGCGAAGTCCCTCAATTTTTTCACCTTGTCTACTTTCAACGTGTCGTTAAGAGAGAAGATTTCTTTTAATTTCTCCTCCGTCGTGTTCATCATCAAATTCCTCACGTACAAAACTGTCACCTACACATGGAAAAAAAGAAGACAATTTAACATACTTTAAATTCCTGATAATGTTTTAATAATTATTGCACAGCATACCTACAGGAATATGATATAATTCAAACGATAAAGTTTGTTTCAGGGAAAGTGTCTGAGTTATTTATTGAGAAGCATCTAAGTATTTATTACCATTAAAGAAAGCAAATGATAGATAAGTAATATTATTCAAGATCACTTGAATAGTAAGACTTGTACACATTATTAAATGTTTAATAAGCGCTAAAAGGAACTTCTGTTAAGAAAGGGATACACATCAAAAAAGAATACTGTCATCACAAAGGGATACTGCCATCAAAAAAGAAAAAAAAATTAATCAGAATTTATATATGTTAAGGTAAGAGAAAACTTTTAAATTTTGGTTAAAATTAAAATGAACAAATTGGTTGCTGATTTGAGGAATAATGTATAAGCAATGAGATACAAAATGATATTCGGATATACCAAAATCATAGCGAAGCCAGGTGAGTCTCTTGAAAATTAAAATGTGTAACTCGTTTAGTCATTTCTCTCCAAGCACCAGCCGCGCAGTGCTGGTTTGTACGCGATTGCCGTGTGTGCAAATGCAAGTAAAGTACTTCTTAAAGTGAATTCTTAAAATCATAGACATGGGCAAAATTCTTGCAAGTTCTCCGACATTGCTTGACGTATTCTTTTCCCTCTAACTATTAATTACACATAAAATCAGACAATTTGCGAAATGCATTAATGAAGGAATAAGTATTAAAAAATTAATGCTGGACTCATATGTTATTGACCGTCATCTTGCATCTGAAATATTCACATTGAGCTGCTTTAAATACTTTTCCGATTACTCTTAGCTTCTCTGCATATAAATTACTTCTCGATAAAGCTGAAACATTGAGCGTAAAATAGCTTTACACAGAATCAATAAATACTTTCACTGAAGGATTTATAAAGTTTTCTAATGTTTAATTCAGTTCAAGCATTGAAACACTTTGTATTTTAAACCTTTTAAATTCACAATGGAAGGGAAAAGAACCTGCAATTTGATGGTTACATAGAAAATCTACGCCAAACTAAGTGGGCTGTTTTGCCTAATTTTAAATTAATAATTTTATTCATTGTCTGTACTGTCAATAATATTATTACAGGACTTAAATTTCAAGAGCTCTTTTGTAATGCAAGAGTATTCATTGAAGCTTTAAATTAATACCATTTCTTGAGCAGAACGATGCGTAACTAATTGATAATACTAAGCCTGCTTAGTGATGTATAACTGCAGACTTGCTTAGAAATAAAACAAATTAATTAAATATTTTTCATTAGAATTTTTAACTTAATCATTCTGTCTAAAGTTTTATTCTTCGTTGAGAAGTGTCCTGATCTTGATATGGAGTGTTCCAATAGCGTATTTACTTAGCAGAGTCACAGCTGGAAACCAGACAATAGAGAACCTGTGTAGTGAGATATTAGCAGGGTAATAAAAATGCAAATTATGTAACCTAGTATATCCCATAATTTAAGCCGAGAATTGAGAAAATTAATTACAAGTTTGCTGGACATTCGATAGCTCTCACAGAAAATGTTGAGAACAAGGTTTTCAGTAGGCCAAAAACTCCAGATCAGACATCACTTTTATCTGTCAGATCACTTAAAAGTCATGATTTACACCCGAAAATTGCTGAGTTCTAGCGGATATTATCTGAAAAGATTACGTTGTTAAAAAAGTATCAATCACGTTTATCGGCAGACTTAAACGACCCCACTGAACATTTGTTGTTGGAGTATCAGCATCACTTGAATCTAAGTGTTGAGCAAAAATGGGCTCATTTAGAACCAAATCTATCAAATATCCTATAATGTCTTAAAAAAGCACGCGCTTTGTAATTAATATGTTTCATATATTAACTGAAACACACACACACACTGGAACTGATATCTCTAGCGAATACACGCTGTAAATAATACAATTTTTACATTATTTGAAGACTACCTTAGCTTAAAAAAACTCTAAAGTATTGTTACGGATTTTGTATTTATTTAGCTATTTTTAGCAGAACTGCAATTAACAAAATTAGTTCATTTCCCCGTGCAATGCAGCGCGTGACGACTTTTAAGAGAAAGCTACGCCGAAAATGTAAAAATACAGGAGCACGCGGCATTTAATAAATAGATATCTCGTAATTGTTTTTTCTATCCAGAAAAGTCGAGAAACTACCAGAACGGTCTCGTGCATGAGTAAAAAGATTATAAAAGGTGGAGGAAAACATCTCAATTCAGTTGTTTTAGGCGAACTGTAGTTGTTTACTTAGTGCTGTTATAGATTGTAGTGAATTCACTGTGAGATCGGATTAGTTTTCTCTGTATTTTGAATTGAGTTCTTTTCAACGTTTTTAGTAGTTTTACATATAACTACAGTGAGATATTGTGATATTGTACGAATATCTCTGAGGATATCTCAGTATTTTGTTTGATTTCTTGGGATAAGAATAAATTTCATTAACATTTTATCGACTTGCGCATTCAACCCATTACGAACCCGTCAACAGGTAACAGTATTTAACATTAAATTTATTTTAATGAAATACTGCATATGGTGGGCAACAGAAGAAGTATTATTGCCTTCGTTTAGGTGTGAATCCGTAATCGAAGGGTTTTTAATAGAGGTTTTTTAGTATCAATTAATATACCTATATAGCATTGAAAAAGAAAATAGTACAATTACACGTATATTCAACATTAAAGTACAGCTTGTTTAAATGGAATTCTGTATTTTGGAGATCTTTTGTGAAACTTATAGATGTGCGTCTTATTTATTTGAAAATTAAAATCCCTTCGAATATATTACCCTTTTTTTAGAATAAATTTTAAGAAATAAAAATGGAGCTGAATATTTGATGAGAGCATAATTTTGATTAGAATCCATTTGCTTTTGTTAAGAATGAAAAGCATACTACCTATCTAAATACAATGTTTCACAGCGATATAGAAAGAAAAATTCGAAACAAATTAATGATAAGTTATTACGTATTTGTTTTCAGACATACCAGTAACCACGTGTAGGGTCATACCAATAACCACATGTAGAGTCACATGTAGGTTTCAGATATACCAATAACCACATGTAGGGACGCTTTTGGAACGTGAAAAATGCGCACTTCGGGATTCGAACTCCGTATCTCCCGAAAATACATTGAGCGTGCTTCCTTATACCACGAAAACATGCAGAAAGGCTTGAGAAAATACCTTTTGCATAAGATATATTGGATACAAGTTTAAATTTAAAACTCTCAACTAGACGTGACTGTAATAATTAGTGGGAGCTATGTATATATGGTAATTACGTCTTAGGGTTATTTAATGTTTATACAGTGTTGTATTTTTCTACATAGTATAAAAATTAAATTCCTTGTTTTCATACTGCTATGTCATGCATTGAAATATCTGCTTGTAAGATCCTAACAAATTACAGATCGAAAATGTAGCAAAAAAAGGGAGTCTTATTTTCCAATAAATACGAGAATCTATTACACAATTTGTAAATACGATTACTAGTCGTATAATACTTATATTATAGAAAAACAATAATACCTAATTGATATATGTAATAAAATATGCAAACGAAACTGGAGAATAATAAGAAGATGTTTATAAAATTTATTATCTTCAAGTAATATTTTCTTCAGTTCTCATCTTTCATTTTAATCACAGTTTCTAAAACATCACAGAGAATATGATGGCATCGTAAATTGTTTTAGGATTTAGATTGAAATCAAATTACAGAATTTGCAGCTCTCGAAAACATATCTTTATAAAGTAGAGAAATGCTGACAACGCTTCAAGATAAGAAGTAAAGAAAACACATATGTTTCAAAACATTTAAATTTCTGTTCGAACGCATGATTGAGATTTAAACAATAAATTTTAAGCAGAATGCGTAAATAGACAGAACTTTTATGAAAAATAGCACTTTAACAAAATAATGCGTTTATACATTCTTCATAACTAAGAACCCTGAACTTGATGGCTAAAATTATGTAGGAATGTTAATGGTTACTCAAAGGCTAACGATATATTAATTTAGAGAATTGAAATTCTTAGTTTTGTATAAGAAATCAATCTCCCATGTGTACATTCAAAAGTTAATTCTTGAATGCTTAAAGCCATTATCACGCAGAAGTTATTTGAGACCTTCAACTAGTATTTAAAAGAACTTTCTTATCGTATATACCACTGGCAGTAAGACGCGTTTCTTCTTTCTCTCTAACACTAAAAGTTGTAAATTGCAAATTCCGTACTAATTGGCTATAATTGTCTGGACTGTCTAATTCTTTCTCATCGCCTAAACGAGCAACATAACCTTGTTTACCTATACGTGGTAGTTTTATAAATTAGTTTTAGATTGCTCTAATATTTTTGATTTATGATACTTTGCACTTTCATTACTCATGTATCCGCCTATCTTACCCTCATAGCCCGGACTTCTTACTTAAAAATATCTCAATTTTTTAACCTAGACGAAAAAATGTGTTTCGTGGGAACATTATTCTTAACAATGGCTTTTTCGCGAAAAAGAATGTTTTCAGTTAAAATAAGCTACTATTACTATTTCTTTTCAGTAACAAAATATGTTGTCAAATATTTGAGTAAAAGTTAATTTTTAATGTTAGAAATATTTCTTATTTAGAAGCTTGTTCAAAGAATAAAAAGAAAAATGATAATCAGTTGGAAAGATGTCAGGAGAAACTGAAGATTAGGTCAACATCGAATCTTGGTAGTTTTCCTAACGCATTAACTCAAAATATGCCTTCTTGCATTGTATTTAGATATCTTTTTAAACACAAAAGTGCTACAGCTTTTAGCCTTTGAAGATCAACCACTCATTAATTGGCATTTGGATCTACAGATATAGTTGCGATAAATTTCGGGAACTTCCACTGTACAATGTTATTTATTACAAAAGATTCAACGGAATTCAATGATTAAGTTTTTCGTAAAGTATTGAAGGCGGAAAGAATGAGGAATACGAAGTTAAGCATAAATCTTTCAGATTTTAGTCACAATACTATAAATGCTCTGGTTTCCTTCTTTTGTTTCACGACATACGTCTCAACGGTACTTTAATTCTATCCCAATGCATCGTAATATTTCTCCGCTCATAGTCACCAAAACAGCTGTAATACACTCTTTTAATTTTTCTGACGGTTGTACGTAAGCATTGTAAAAAACCTTTTCTAGCACAATCTTGAAAGACCTTGATGGCCATTTGAAGAAGGCTGATTCATCTTTCTTAGTCAAACAGTCCACCAGGGGAGTTCTTTGAATCTTTTATTTGAGTAAATAATCTCAGTTACAAAACTCCAAGACACCTCATACTCGACACGTGTTCTAAGAAAAAGAGAGACAAATGTACATTTGTCTAAGAAATGTTGCTGATGACTTTTAGTTGTGGAAAATTTTGTTTTTGTTCAAAGAATGTATGATAATTTTCCATGCCCCCTACCGAAACTCTGGCGGTTTAGTACAAACCGTAGAAACTAGATGTTGTTTCATTACTGAATATTAGATGTGAGCAAAAGTTTCGTCTTGCAGTGCTTCTCCTATGGATTTATAAAATTTATTATAATCATTTTTTCGAAATTCTGCAATATCTGTAAGCGCAATTAGAATCAATATCTTCCAAACGATTAGCCGTCGCAAAAGTAGGCCAAATGGCTGGCCGCGCAATACCAAGTTCGCGACTAGATGATTCGTTAATTTTGTAAGCTAAGACCCCTGCCTTCGAAACGCACAATGCACAGCAACAAAGGATAAACATTTCACTTATTCTAAAATACAAAAGCCTTTTAATTATAAAATCTCTATTTTTAAAACGGAACTCATCTGCTGTATGATGTGTCATCAAAAAACCTACAAACATAAATTTTAAAAGTTAAGACACTTCCTTTCTTTTTACAATATCAAGAATATATGCGACCATATAGCTTTGAAATTGTAGAATTTTAAAAATCGTGGAATTATTTGTATTAACCGTATTCGCCCAAATTGCTGAATACTGGTAGTTCGACTCTAGTTCAAATCCTGGCCAAGAAGCTGGGTGCATTGGCGTTTTCGTTGTTTTCTCCATAAGTAGCATAGAAACGAGCCAGTTTCCCATAGAAATCCATGAATTCATCCTTTCCCCAGACAAACAGCCGTCGCATGCTTTGCCGTGATGAACCAAATCAAATCACTTGCAGCAAATGTGTATAATATTAGCCGCGGATTGACTAACTGTTAGCATAATATTCTTTAAAATATGATTGTGTATTGAAAGGAATTACCATCATAGGCATTTGTAGAGGATACTAGAAGAATGCACTTTGAACAGCTTCTGTATTTGCTGCTCAGATAATTTGTTGAATGATTTGTGGACAAAGCAATTTGTTCAGCAGCCCATTTGAAATTTTCTTGCTTCTTTTCCTTTCCCAAACTTCTTTACACTTTAATGGTACCTCTATCTTCAAAAATACTCCATATAGTTTTAATATGAATTTATTTGAATATTACAAACAAAATAATCTAATCTGAAGAATTATAACATCTTATCAGCAGCATTCAGGCCTCATCCAAACAAACTGAAGGAGTCTTCTATTTCTCACTGCTACTACTTATCATTTGCTAAATCCATGTGCTTCTACTATTTTTTACGTAGATATTTTTAAGAAGATAAATCGCGCAGATATTTTTAAAAAATTATGCATTTCTCACGCTTCCACTATTTTTCGCCTTAAAGACGCAGAGAAAAGTGTCTATTTAAATCAGAACATCTCGGCTTCTTGCTGGACGGTTGTCAGACATCATTCGGCAATGGAAATGGGATGATGTTGGTATGTCTCGGTGAAAGATTCCCTCTGATATTCTGATGTCCATCACTAACTAGTACTAGTCCACCCGGACTAGGAAATACCTCCTCAATGCGAACTAGTTTCTACTTCACTGGAGTCTTGTTTTTATCCTTCAGTAAAACTAGTTTTCTGCTTTAAGGGGTGATTTCGGTTGATTCCATTTTGAATCAACAAAGCAAATGGCTGACGTATTCCGCACTCCAACGGAAGTCAGCTCGACGTTTCAGAATTAAAGCATGTCCAGAAAACAATAGCAGAGTAGTATTATTTGGCTCAAGTCTTGACCAAATTGGAGTTCCTATTAGAGAATGACTAGGAGTTAGTCTGGTCAGCAGAAATGGAGATAATGAAGAATTCAAAGAAGCTTCTATTTGAGTAATTAATGTGCAATACTCTTCGATGTTAAAAATTGCTGTTTTCGAGACTTTTATCAAAATTGTCTTCGTTGATTTTATATTAGCCTCCCACAATCCGCCAAAATGCGGTTAAGGAATGAGAATAAAATTCCATAGGAAAAAGGAATTCAATAAAATTCCTTTTTCGAAACTAATGTTTTAAACAGAATTCAATTTTCAGATTCTAAGGAAGTTAGAATATTTTAACTCCCTTCAGACACCAATTCAAATAATGGATAGTTTACAATATCTTGCAATAAATTATCTTGCAATAAATGCTAAAAAGGCTTGTGATAATATTTCTAACAATGTAATATAAAAAATTTGATAATATTTCTAAATGTTCCTTTGTACTAAAGTTATAGTTATAGTTGTATAAAGTTGCAATATTTGATCTGAAAATAACTCTTGATCTTTTCAAATTAAGTTTGGTAATAACTGGTTTTGCAAAGTCAAATTCTGTTATTTCGAATGGTCTAATTGTTACTACGTTACCTCCAGGTAAATCACCAATCGTATGGTTTACAGTTTAATATTTTGCCCGAAACAAGTCATGCATTGGTTAATAATACGTCTAACTCTGTCTTGTCCAGAATGTGTCTGGCACAACTGTTTAATAAGAGAAAGGGATGTATGAACTCTCAAATGAAAAGAAGTCATTTGGGAGTCCCCTTCCTGTTCTTATATAAGTGATTCAGTAAAGTTTTTTCGATAAAAGCAGTCGTTGTTTCTGAACTTTTGAAAGTCTGAAGAGATTAATCTTCCACCAACTCGCAAAAGTGCATCTTTGTCTCAAAAAGTATATTTAAAGATAAAACTTTCCTATTACTTAGAATTGGTCATTTCTATAACACTCAGCTAATTTCAGAAGGAAACTTAGAATGTTGTACACATTTGAATAGCTCCTTCGTTGCATTCTACGATTCAAAAACATTCAAACAACTTCCTTTTCTTAATGGTGGATTGATTTAACAATTGTTCACAAACCTTAAACACCAAGCAGCTATTCTAAACAGTTTACTAAATGATGAATATCTTTGATAATTTTGTCAATGAAACTTTTATCTATAACTGCTGAGTTTACCACAGCTTTCTTTCGATATTCAGGCTTTTAATTGGATCATATCATCTGGAACCCTTCCCCAAATGTTCTTTTGTATTTGACGCTAATATTTCTCCAAACAGTGTTCTCTTCAACTATACTCTTGGAAGAGATGGCTTTTTCTTCTAGTCTGGTTTTGGAAATTAGGAAACTACTCCCTATTTTCCAGTTGCTTGTTACATCCCGGAGATGCATCGCAGCTCCATATGCGTTCTGACCTTTCATCAGTGAAACAGAACACTTGAGTATCTCCCAGTTTATCTTTATTATTCTTTTGGAAATAATACCGCGGAATGTTTATGTTCTGACTGGTAACTCATTAGACCATTCTTCCATTCGAATGGCAACGAATCATCTCATTCTACACCGAGTTGCGATATTTCTAGTGTTCCTAACAGTGAATAGACTTAAAATTCAAGAAGATCATAATTTTTTCTAAACGTTATATGAACTTCCCTTTTCATGATCAGCTTTGCTTTCCTTGGACTTGCGATTCTAACTCCAAAAATTCTTAATTGTAATTCCATTTATATCCCAATACGCTTTATTCTATCACCTATAGATTCCTCCATTTTCATTGCCTTCAAAACCTTCCTCTAAATGTCCACCGTTTGCCTTTTATTTTCGCATGTTGAAACTGGCAGTTTTCAATTCCAATGTCTTCATATACGAGTTCAGATTCTTTCTTGTTTGTTTGTTTGTCATCGCCACTTACTAAATCGCCTACATATAAGCATTCGTTCAATTGTTTAATTGCTTTTCAATTCTTTCTTCAAAGGTATTTATGAGATGTTTGATGAAGGCAGCGAGCAAAATTGGGCTGGCTGCAGCACCAAAAAAACGCGAGTCATTCTGACCGCTTTCGTACTGGACTCTCCACCTTTTATCTGCAGAATTATTTGTCTACAAAAGTATCGTCTTCCAGTGACAAAGAAATTTGGAGAAAGACTTGTTCGATGTCCACAGTAAATGCTATAATGTGTTCTCGAAATTGTATTAATGTCTCTAACAAAGATGGAATAAAATTAGAGCCGGAATGGAGGCAATCATTTAAGAAAAAATCTCTTTTCGAACGGCTGGATGCGTCAAATACCACGCTTAAAAGTTTATCATATCGAAACACTGGTTGATGAGGCATGCAGTAAAATATTCCGTTTCTTCAGAACTTTGATTAACCTCATAATCATAACCATTTTTAAAGACGGTCTGATGCTTCTGGTAAAGCAGTGGATCATTTCTCAATCTTTTAACCAATTTATTGAGGCGAGCTTCTGCATTTACAGAATTTGTTTATAAATCAAATGAATTTTCATTCCAAGGTAGTTGAACCTCATAACTCCCTTCTTTAAATTTGACAGTTATCTGCTTTAAAACTTTCCTTTCCTTGTTCAGTTCCCAGTGTTTTTAATTTCTAAAACTGCCTTAACCGTATTGAGATCGATTTATCTTCAACAACAATGTCCACGTTTAATAATTTACCATTAGAATCCCTCTGGCCTTGAAGGCATTATCCAAATATTATTTCAGAAGCTTCAAGTCTATTTTTAAAATTTCTACCTGTTATTATTTCATGATAATAATCTGAATCGATGAGAATAACAACATTTTTCTCATTGCATTCACAAGAATAAGTCAACTGTAATCCTTTTAAGACTTTAACAATGATAATTAAAGATGGTAATATGAGGAAAAAGTTGGACTCATTTGATCAGTCACTAAAGCTTCTATTTTTGAATTTAGGGATGGTTCGTTTCTAATTTTGATTTTGACTTTCACAACATTATACGTTTGTTTTTTAGCGAGGTTAACTCTTAAGGAATGACAAGGTCTCTTTTCGAATAACCGGTAATTTACACTTCATTAAAATGTCCAAATTAAAGTTTCTCATTGAGGTACTGTCTAATAGACTATGAAATGGCTCTAGACTATGATTATTAGAAATAGGCGTATTATGACAGTGAACATCTGTATCAATGTACTGAGTAAAGTTTCAGGCTTTAATTGACTAATTTGAATAATCTCTTTACAGGACAAAATTGCCAATTGCAGATAGGATTTTACTTTTACATGATTTTGTTTCACATTGACAGTAATGTTTCACATTGACACAATGACATTATGCTTTCTATTACAAATTCCATGCATTTTCCCTCATTGTATTACTTTATTGTATGTTGGGGCTTTAAGCCATAGAAATGAACGAGCTTGATTTTTTTTAAATATTTCTTTTCTTATCCACACTTTTAATTTCACAATATTCAGGAATCGTACATTTTATTAAAATTTGTACAATTATTTTTAATCACTGGAGCAAGAGAAAACATAGTCATGGCTTTAAGAGAACTGTTAGCAAAATATTTTTTGCACTTCTTGTTTACACTACCGGAACACTGTCGAGTCGTTACGTTTCTAGATATGAATCATTTCCGGTGGGTGTGTCCGTTTCGTGTCTCCGCTCTCGTTCAACTGCATAGCTTTTTCGAGAATTTAGTTTATTTATCAATAATTTCCTTAAGTTTTTCATTATTTCTTGTTTGGTCCCGTTTCTACTGCGAGTACATGTTAAAGCAATCTTTGATGGAATTCATTTTAATAATATTGAGCAAAGCGAGATACCGTAGTTTCTGATATCACATTCCTAGTTTTTAAGTGTCTAATTTGAGTAAAACACACGTAAACATATATCTCAGAGAGATACATGAAAGTAAAATACAGGATATTTATATGCGGTCTAACTATAAAATACCGGGTTTTAATTCTGCTCAGGTTAAACTTCTTCGTTTAGTAATTGAAAAATTTGATGGCAAAATATCCAAATGGCCAAATTTCTGGACACATTTTAAAACTACTATTCACGGTAACAAATCGCTAAATGATATACAATTTACGAACACGTTAATATCGAAAACTTTTTTAAAGAAAGCGATCTAGAGAACGTACATTTCTTGTAACTAAATCGATCAATTTAGATAATCTGTATTCACAAAATGCAAATAAATATATTCGCGCCAATAAACAAAATAAAGAAATGTTCGTATCCTATGAAAATAAAATCTAAAAAAACAGTCGACAGCTGCAGCCTTAAACACACTTTTTGAAAATTTATGTATTTTTTTGTAATAAAGTAACGGATTATTTATCCTATTGTAATATATTATAGGTAATGAGCTGCTTACGGCTGCTGGTAATAAGCTGCTGCTTAAGCTGCTACCTGACTGATGTTGACCAAAAATTCTAGGAATGACTGGAATCTTGTTTAATATTATTTCCACACCGTTTCTTTTAGCTGCTATAGTTAAATCTCACTTGAAACAATATTCCACACTATGCATCCACATAGTTGCTTGATATGAAGAAGTCTTCAGAAGATCTAAAGAATCAGACTATATAATAAAGGAAGCAGAAATGAAAGTGCGAAAATAAAGAAGTAATTTTGTAGAGCTTGAAATTCTGTAGGCAGATTCTGACTTTGAAACTAGTACATCAGAAGATAGAAATTTTCAATCAAAGCTATTGGGAATGCTATAGAATACTCAAAAGGACGTTTTTAAATTTGGCTTCAAAAACCTATTAAACTTTGTTTTGAATTCTGATGATATTAAACGTACAATAATAAGAATTGCAATAAAAATATTTGTTCCAGTGGGGGTTCTTTCTCCCCTTACTGTCAGGCTGAAACTAATTTTCCAAGAATTGTGGGAACGAGGAATTCATTGGTATGAAGAATTACCTCAAGAACTAAAGGAAACCTGGAAAAACTCTTGCTCTGAAGTAGAAATCCTGAAGGCATTTTCGGCTGCAAGGAAATACATGAAAGAAAATTACGAATGGGGAGATGATTAGAGATACATTGCAGTTACACATATTTTGCTCTAGAGCCCTAGAGCTTACATTGCAATAGCGTACCTCAGATTTCAAAAAGGAAAGAACATCATCACTAGTTCTGTGATGGCTAAAACCAGAGTTTCTCCTTTAAAGAAACTGACACTAAAGAGATTAGAACTAACGAGTGCAGTGATTGCAGCCAGAATTGCCCCTAAAGGATGTATTCAAGATTGAGCAATATTTTACTTTGGTTAGACTCTTCCATTACATTGTACTGGATAAAAGGAACCGTGAAGGATTGGAAACCGTTTGTGTCCAATACGGTAGCTGAAATAAAGAGCTATTCCGATCCTCAAAACTGTAATCATGTAAGGGAAAGGACAACTCAGCAGATATACTCAAGAAAAAAGTGCTTTAAATTTAATGAAGTACGTTACGTGGTAGCAACGTCCTCCGTAACTAATGTTGCCAGATTGTTTATGGCCTCAAAGCAATATGAGTGAAGTTAATTTAGAAGACTTGAAAACTGCAGTGCAATTTGCATATAATGTTAACATTCTTAAGTTCATTCCGAAAGTTCATGCCGAACTATTGGTGAAAAAGTATAATCGTAGTCAGTCCCGTATTTTTGACTGTTATCTTTTGCGACTAGTTGCGCCTTATAACGAATGACTATTCCGTCTTCATTTCATTTCAGCTTGAAAATATATCGACATCCAATAGTTTTCCTTCTTACAGGAAGCTCTATTACTGACGAGGAAATCAATTCGTTATCCCAAGTTTTATTTCGGGATAACGAATTGATTTCCTCGTCAGTTCCAGGTAACCATTTTTCATTTTCTTCGGAATTCAACTTATCCGAGGCCTTAAAATTCTCTAGTATGTTTTAATTGTGTTTGGTAAGAATCCTAAGCGTTCTGGTGGTTTCCTTTTCATTTTCTTTTCTGATCGTTTGACCTTTTCTAGGATATAACGTTAGTTTTTTCCCCGGTTTCTTTGTTTTCATCGTCTCAACCTTTAGATGGAGGGATATTTCAATATTTTCATTCACTGATGATGCTTCTACAAATTTTACGCACCTACTGACAAATATACGGTTTTCGCTTGTATAGATTCTGTACCTCTTTGATCATTGACCGTAACCGATAAAAGTTCCTTCGATTGCTTTCTGATATCCAATTTACTTCAATTTTGTTTTTATTCGCATACGCAATTGCAGGCATACGCAGTTTCATGGCTGTGCAACCAAACTGGTTTATATCAGCTAGATTAGGTTTCCTTCCGCCCGCAAACTGAGGCTGGATGACGATTCTTGATGTAATTTGCTTTGTTGAGAGCTTCACCCCAGAATGTGTTTGGAAGTCAGGCTTAACACCGAAGGCACCTGATCATATTAGTAAAGTTTATATTTTTTCTTTCACTCCCACCGTTCTGAGGAGGTGAAAAGGGAACGGTAAGCTGATGTTTGATGCCGTTACTTGATAGAAATTCCTCTATTTCTTTGGTAGCATATTGACCGTTGTTATCTGTTCGGAGAGTCTGCATGTGTCTTCCAAATTTGTTTCATGTTGACCGACAGTCTTTTAGTTTATTAAGAACTTCATTCTTTTTAGGAAGCAAATACACTCATGTCCAAAATTATGTTTACATGCATAAATTCACGGATTTCTCAGAGACTAATAATTTAATGAATTTTCGTGGAATCATACATAACATGATGACACATAAATGCAAAAGAAAAAATTGAAGATCACCTCATATGATATAAAATTGTAGCATGAAACAATAAAAATGGTAATAAAGTGTGACAAAGAGAGTTAAGAAAAAAAGGAATGATTCAGAAAAAGAATTAAGTCTTACGAATTTAATATGGAATATGATCTCCCCTGACTTGTACACACATATCACAACGTGTTTTAAGGCTGGAAATAACGTTGTTAACCACAGTTTGGGGAATTAATCTCCACTCTTCCAGCAATGCCGTCTTCAGAGCATTTACATCTCTAGGAGGAGGATGTATACGTGCAATTGCTCTTCCAAGGTAGTCCCATAAGTTCTCTATCGGGTTAAGGTCAGGAGAGTTTGGTGGCCAAGGTATTCGCTTAATGTCTTCACTTTCAAGGAATTCATCAACGAGGTTTGCTCGATGTGGACGGGCATTATCATCCATAAATAAAAAGTCAGGTCCATATGCACCCCTGAAAAGTCTTACATAAGGATCTAAGACCTCATCCCGATATATCTGGCCTGTTACAGATCCGCTGCTGAACACGTGTAGGGGAGTACGTCCATCGATCATTATTCCACCCCATACCATCACACCTCCACTACCGAAACGGTCACGTTCCACAATGTTCGAGGGATCATTTCGTGTTCCTGATTCCCTCCAGATGTAAACACGTTTAGAATCACCAGTTAAACTAAACCACGACTCATCAGTAAAGAGAACATGGGACCATTGATGTTCAGTCCAGTTTTGATGTTCTTTACACCAATTAAAGCGATCCCTCTTTTTCTGTGAAGACAGTAAAACACATACCCTTGGCTTTCTGGCATAAAGGCCTTTTTCATTAAGCCTTCTGTATATTGTTTGCCGTGATGCAACAGTTCCAGTGGCGGCTGCAAGCTCTGAACTTAACTGGCGAGCAGTAGCCTTTCTGTTACGACGGGCAGTTAATGCCAGATACCGATCTTCAGAAGCAGTTGTCATTCGTTTCCGACCTTGTCCAGGCCTCCTTACAACACTTCCATCATTTTGAAACTGTTTCCATAGCTTAGAGACTGTCTGTCTTGAAATATTCAGACATGTGGCTGTTTCCATGATTGACTGCCCTGCTTCTAAACGGCCGATAATTCGCCACTTTACAGATTCTTCCAAATGATACTTCGAAGCCATAACAAACCGCTTTGAGTCCCTACACACTGAAATCAAACGCTATGTTGCAGAAATTCATTCAAATATTCAGTTTGCGCAAAGCGCTTGATTCACCCTTGGATGACGTAACGCCTAGATTTGCATATCACAAACCGTTTGATTACTTTTGATTGGATAATGCTAATTAGGCTTGGTTTTCACACATTCCCTGCAAATACGGATCACATTGATTCGATATTTCATTGAATATCATATTTTTTGGGTATGTAAAGATAATTTTGGACATGAGTGTAGATGGCGGTGTAAAGGGCTCAATAAAGGTTGCGAAATAGTTTTCCCCCAATACTTGGAATGGGCATAGGGCCGCAAATGTCACTGTGGATAAGTTCAAGTGGTTTGCTTGCGCGAACACTAGCAGCTTTTGGATCAGTAATGGATAAATCTTTATGCATTCTGAACAGCTACCATTATGAGTGCAGTTATCTAATTTTATTCCCGCGGCAAGATTTTCTTTGACTAATTGTCTAATTGCGTCATAAGTTCGATGGCCTAACCTTGAATGCCACATTTGCATGCAGTTTTTATTTTTACACTCTACCGCAATATTTGCTTTTTCTGGATTTTTGTTTAGATCAATTATATGTAAACTGTTATTAATGGAATATGCGCGCATGTTTAATTCGTTATCCTTCTTGATGAAATAGTGTTCTTTCTCGAAAGTAACAGAATATCCCTTACTAGCAATTTTTAAAAAGTTATAGATGCTGTTCTCAAAAATATTATTTTTTATCTTTTTAGTCTGATTGATTTAAACAAAACTGCATTTAATTCATGATATATCGTACGAAAAGTATTATATATTTTTATAGAATTACATTACATATTTTTTGGTTTGGTTTCACTGTCCATCTCATAAATCCACTCTAAGCTTTCTTCAGTTATTGCAAATCAAATGGTAATCAATACTGAATGTATAAGATAGTGGTAACACCCTGAACACTAGCAGTTCGACTCAGATTCAAATCTCAGTGAAAAGGCTTTTGAGCATTTTTGTGAAACACCACCCCTATAATGTAAACACGAGCTAGTTTCTCTTAAAAGGTCATCCATGAAGGCATCTCTACCCTTTAGGCAGATAATTTTTGTGTACTTTGCCATAATCTAGTCCTTACCCAAAATGTCTGCTTTTGAATACTTCATCTAAGTAGTGCATTCAAATTCATATTTATCATTCGGATGTCGTCTTACGTCTTTTAAATATCCTACCTAGCTTAAATTACGTCGGAACCTGGCTCTGGTTTTTCTCGGTATGTAGTAAATCTTAATTCTAGCCGAAGTGCACCAGAGAGCTAAAAAGAGCTCTGGCACTTCTTTCGTATAGGTAAAACACAGTTACAATAGACAAATTTTATTTTAATAATAAATATGCCTTAAAAACAATTATAACTTATGAAAGGCATGCCTGACTTTCTCTGTTGTACAAACATTCTTTTTCTCAAGGTGGTATAATCAATTTATAACAGCGATAAATTTTTCATTCCCCGAAATTACTAAAAGTGATTACCTTGGTCGACCCCACCCAGCGCTAGTGACATACCCCTGCAATGTTCCTTCAAACTTTTGAACTGTGTAACCAAATACGCGGGACAAAAATTTTCACTTGTGCAGACCTTTCGTTTGTTCTCGTGTTGTTGTCGGAGTCTAGGGAAACTTACTGAGTCGCATTCTGTTTGACAGTTGGAATTATACTGACTGGACATCGCGATCAGAAAGCATTGG
>KK113394.1:201470-238576 GCA_000611955.2 Stegodyphus mimosarum
TTCCTTTCGAACCTACACTTCTTTAAAATTTCATTCAATACTTTTTCTAGCACTCTCTCTATTCTCATTAGTTATGCTTTAATCGTTTTACCTTTCTCCATTGGTCTGCTGGAAAAAGAATGGTTTTTGTTTCATTCCTCCCTTGAAATAATACGTTATACTGTATATTCAGAGCTTAAATTCAGCCAGAGGCCGAAATTTATTTGTAGTTTTGATTCTAAAATTTCATTCTTATATAATATATATTGTTGCGTTTTACGGGTTCGTAGATTTGAGAGTATCCGATGAAAACACGATGCAGAACAATAAAAAGCACAATTTATTTACAGGAATCACTATTTACAGCACAGTTCCAAAATCACCTTTAAAAGCGTCGAAAATCTACAATAAATACGCTGAAACAATCAGCAACACAGCTTCAGGCTGTAACTGTACAGGTAGCTTCACGGCAACACTAAACTTATAATAAAACACCGTGGAACAATCACCAATCCACTTTCAAGCTATACTGTAAAGATAGCTTCACGGCAAAGCACTATCTCGATTGCTTTCCGTTCACAGAACTCTCGCGTAGCAGCTATTCTCACAACTAATCACACTGCTCGCAACACTTCACAATTTCGCAACTTACTTCGCAACTAACTGCCCTCAGAAACGCAAGGGTTTAAATAGCTTTTCTTAAAGTTCCACACGTTTCGAGAAATATCTCGACAGGAAATTATTCTAGAAGCTTCCCGATTGGACCATGGGATATCGCCAATTTGGTCGCCAAATGGGCGATAAAGTCGCCAATCTGGCAACCCTGCCATACACTATTTTATGGCAACCCTAGTGCTATGCCGGAAAGCTTACATACAGGCGCAACCGCCGAATTTTTCGTAACAATATTTTATTCTGTTTATCATAAATTTCATAATTTATTAAACTTTTATTTATATCTTTATATTTTATTGAATTTTAGTTTTCACTTAGTTATATAATTATTTTAATTATTAATTATTATTTTATTAATCATTTTATTATCTCATTTTCTCAATTCTTCTTGACAGCCTTCCACTGTGCGCCGGCACTTCTGATTTTTTAAACTCTGCCCACTTTGATTTGCATTCGGTTCTTGTCGCTAAAACAAATCTAAGAAATACAAAACGTTTCATTTTGCTACTTATTTAAAAATCATGAGTCCAAATAAAACAGTATGTGCAACATTACCGTTGATCGGTTTCTTTTCTCGAAATTTTTATAATTATTATCTCGCCCAGTCTAGTCTTTTCTTCACTATAGTTTATCCAATTCCGATTTTTTTTTCAGATCTATAAACATCATAACTAAATTTTTAATGCATATAACTCTATATATCCGTAACCTTCAACTTTCTAGAAGTCTAGACTCTTTCTAAAACTGCCTTTCTTGAAGTCGTTCGTTTTTCTTGGTTCGTTTTGCTAGAAGTACTTTCCTTAATGTCTGCTTTACCACTATCTTAATAAAGATTTCCTTTCACAGTTTCCCCACCAACGGCCAAACGGTAAAGTCGTTGAACACTGATAGTTGAGTCCGAGGTTCGAATCCCGCGAACATACTATCAGCATAGGCGTTTTCTTGTTTTTCCCATGTGTAACGTGTATCGAGGCAGTTTCCCCTTAGAAAGTCCACCACTAAGCCATTCCTCCCTTTAGACAGATAGCCGTCGAGGCTTTGCGTAATCACATAAACCAAACTTTCACAGTACCCAATAGGGAAATCGAGTTCCCCAAAATCAAGTTTTTTCTTGTCTTTAGGTTGTCTCTACGTTGCATTCTGCAAATATTTTTTGTTCAGAAATATTAGCGGCAGTTAAAAGAACTCAAGTTATACAATTTTAGTTTAAAAAATAGCCTCGACCCATGACTAAAACAAAGTAGTAAAATCTTTAAAAAAAGTCCGAAGGCCTTTCAGATTTTATACTAAGCCCAAAGGAACTTTTTTTAACGTTTTATGTGTTTATATAAAACATTTATTTATTAAATATTATGTTATTCTCACTTAAACCACATAAACTTTAATTCAACAGCAATACCCCAAAATATTTAAAAACAGCATATCTTTAGAATTTCCGATGGACAGTCAAGCGAGCTGGAGATAATTTTTTTTTTCCGTACAGTGTTTCCACTACTCTCTTCGAAAGAGTTGAGTTTGTTAATCAAAAATTCATTAAAGTTTTACAAAATATGAAATAGATAATAAAACAAATTCAAAATTTGGGCTTGCAGGTGCCTATGTTCGTGTGGAGGAGTACGTTATTCAAAATTAGATGGCTCTAAATTTCGTCATTTTTTCACATTGCAAGAAACATACATACATTCATGCAAATTCATCATTATTTAATTTCTTTAAACATAATACAGGGCGATAATACTTGATGGTAACAAATTCCGTTGTGAGTGGCCCTTTAGAGTGAAACGCCACAAAATACCGTTTTGAGACAGCTCTTCTGGGCTGCCGCCTGTTTGGACTAAAAAGAAAAATGAGAAGTGCAGAGAAATCTGCATGAATCTTAATTAAGCTACCATTTAATAATGTAAGAAATAATCTTACGCTAAACTGACTGTATTGCGATACTACAATACTGCACAATGTTATTCTCGTGCTATGCTGCCTAAGCAGCACTTCCCAAAGGGATTACAAAGTTCCTTACGGAGTCTTAGAATGAATGGTATATGAAATGTTTCTTATGTAGGTGGCCTTGGGAAGAGAACAGATGCTTTGCCTCTGGAGCAGCTAAGAGTCGCTACGCGTCTTGTGCCACCCGTAGGAGAAAATCCAGGTAGGCGGCGGGGACTAATGGTATTCCTTTTCCAAATCATTTTCAAATTAAAATTTTTAGCTTAAAAGTACTTGCGAAGTATCAGTTACAAAGAAAATTAATTTTTCTACTTTCAGGTAAAAAATAATAATAATAATTTCGTTTTTAAAGTGTTTAAAAATATTTATACAATCAAAATAAATTCGAACAATTTTTTTAGTAAGAATTAAAATGTTAAAGTATTTACTTTAATGCTTGTATTTGCTGGAATTTCATTTCATGGTGCTGAAACAAAGAAATGAACTATTTCTTTTTTGCTGTATCAAATACTTTGCCCCCACCCCTTTCTAGAAAGTAACCTAGTTCCATCTGATTGCTCAGAGCTGAACTAACGAATTGCTCAGAGCTAAGAAGATGACTTATGAATCAGTTCAACTTTGGAGAGAGAGACATACAAACTGAATGGTAAACATAAACATTATGTACTAAATGCTTGACTTAGCATTATAGCAGAAATACTTACTGGAACTTTGTTTCTCCAATCTAGCAAGAATTCGAGGTTAAATGCGTATAGATGTTCGTGTAGAGAATCTTAATGCTTATTATTTGATAAAAAATTAAATACTTGTGCCATATTTATGAAATCTCTATCTTCTGCGTATTATAAGTAAAAAATCAACGAAATAATTCAAACTATTTCCAAATCAAAGGTAGAAAATTATTGTTATTATTATTAGCATTTTATTACTTGAAAATAAACAGTTTCAACCGAAATAACTTCCTATTATTCAGACTGTTTATACAAGAACATTTTTCGACTTCAGGATTGAAAATAGGAAAATTTACACAGTGACACTCAAAAAGAAATGATTATTACATAACAAAGCATGAAATAATTTCAAAACTTACATTATTCATCGCATAATAACAAATAATGTAATTCTTAAGATGTTTACGAGTTATCTTGAGAAATTTTAGTTTCATAGATATCGCAGCTTCAAGATTTGGATTTCATTCTGCACATACCAGTGAAATTTATGATCACCAATATATTCCTGCTTTTATGAAGATTTCTTTGTTTATCTGTACATGGCAAAGCGCACGCGAGCTGTTTGCCTAAGACAAAGGATGCCTTCTTGGGGGAGGGCAGAGAATTTCTAAAGGAAACTGGTTCGTATGTATGCTCACATGGGAAAACCATGAAAATGCCCGTGCAATCAAGCCGTTCCTCGAAATCCGAAACGGGGTCGAACTATCAACATTCATCAGGCTTAAGCATTTGGTCACTAGTGAGCACATTTCGTGTAGGTGTAATTTGCTACTTACTTATATTGCAATTTGCAACTACTACTTGCTAATTTAATATTCTTAAGTTCTGACGGATTTTTTGACGGCGGGTTGTAATTATCATTTATATGCATTTCTAATTATTATGATCATCCTTTTAACAAATCTATTTAAGACATTACCGTTTATTTAAAAACCTGCCTCCGTAAATGCCCTTTATGTACTGTAGTACATTTTAATTTTTATATTCAATATAAATAACTTCATTTTCTGTTAAATTAAAAAAAAGTTGTTTTTATAACTTGCGATATTCTTTATTTGTGTTGAAAGATTCCGCTTAGCGTCTCAAAAAGAGCTCAAATGCTTGTACATAATATTCCTTAGCATACCCTTTCTCATGTAAGAGACAAATACGAACCGTTTACTGGCAACAATACTTTTGAACTGGTTTTCTGAAAGATAATGATTAAAATTGAAAGTATTTCTATTGTAATCCATGGACAATTTAAAAGCATACAATCATTGTTCTTATCGCCGAGTTGAGCTCTCAGAGAGATTGAACAAAAGGGGGACGAGGAGAAGCTTTTGTTATTTGAATTCTTTATCTGAAGCTTTGTGATAAAATTTGCAGAAGAGCCTTTAATCTTATCTTTAGCATAACCACTGGATTTTATTACGTTGAACCTCCGTGAGCTGAAAGAAGGAGATATAAAGACTATCAAATAACACTTCTTTCTTCTATAATGGCAATTACACCAAAGAGCTATAGCATTAAGCTGGATCATAGCTGGTCTATGGTGAATTTGATTTAGAAAGCATGGAAAATAACTGATAAAGCACTTACTAATGGTGCAGAAAATGTTCTAAATGTAAGTTATTTGTTAAATGGAAGACAACTGATTTAAAAGTTTTAATTTCAGGTTTATAGTTTATCACAGAACTTTAGAAATGTAAGATAACTAATAGAATACACCTTCTATAATACGACTCTTACGTACCAAGGCTCGGCTCTATGAACAGTGGTCGAAAAGAACATATTCAATTAACGCGACTCCATAATAACGAACCAAGTGAAAAATCAATGATTCCTAAAATGTCACAATTAAACCACGACTTGCTTGAACTTAATGAATTCATGTGAATTGCAGAGATGAGAAAAGGATTTGCGGAAACTTTACCATCGTTTCCTGATCTACAACCTTTATTTTTGACGGTTTTTAAATATATTTGAAACATTTACAATATTTGTTATTTGTGAATATACATCCTCGCCCAGTCAATGTAAGCTGATGTTCGCAATTATAATTACGAACCCCAAAATACTCATTTCTCAAAACCTGTTCAATATAAGTGAGCAAATTAATTTGAGATGATATTTAACGTCATAAAGCATAAATAAAAAAGAAAAGAATTATGAATGCATACGATGCAAAACCAATAAGTGTAGAATAATAAGCGAAGTAAGTAAATAACACTGAAACAAATGCAGACTTCAATAAGAAATGTGAGTTATCTTCCTTCGAATGCACACATGGAAGAAATTTTTATTGTTCAACAGCTCTTCCAAAAGATGGCCTTTTCTACGGGTTTCAAACCAAAAATCTATTCTTTCAGTGAGTTTTGTTTCAAAAAATTCACTAACAAATTTTGTTCAATGTAATGCATATTTTCACACATAAAAAGTATAAGAAGAAACTCTGATCCACAAGCACCTCCTCTAAAATGCTTTATAATACGTTTTAAGACCTTCATCACGATGTCTCTAGGCAAACACTATTCAACCAGATCCTCTATCCGCAGAAGAATAGATCCATCAATATTATTCCATCCCGTATCAGCACATCTGTCCTATGGTACGGCGGTCCCTGATTTTGATGAGAATATTTTGTGTTTCTCTCTTTCCGATGTGAGCACATTTAAAATCAGATATAAATTAAACTTGCAGTCGTTCCTCGATAAACAAAAGCGCCAACTAGCTCTAAAAGTATTTATTAACAGAGCGCACAGGAACGGGTACAAAGAAAATGTACATAAAAATAAAATATATACCAAAGTGAACATTAAACATGCGAATTACAGATACATCTAATACAGAATAACCTAACATCATCGCAGCTGCTAGTTGACTGTCTTAGATTGTTCTTCTTTGCCACTAGATGGCGTTCAATAAAATAGTTCGGTTAGATCCTCCCCCTCTGACTTCGTCTCGGCAAGAAGTCAGGAATTGATATTTGTCTCCTTTGTGCAGTGGGTGGAGAACAAGATGGACGGGATCGGGTTTGACGAGCAGTAGCTTTAAGCTGCGTTCACACTGGTCCGTTGGGCGAAAAGCGGCAACGCGGAAAAAAACGCTTTCCGCGTACTTCAGTTCACACCAGCACGGCAACATTCGCTTTAAAAGTTGTCATATGCTCGCAATAGATAGCTCTTCGCATCGGAAACTTGGGGAAAAACATGAAATTTTTGTATGTTATTTTGACTTTTTACGATTACGTTTTTTAATTAAAATGGATTTAATTTCTGCTCGATTAAAACTTATTTTACTTTGTGCAAGAGAAGCAGAATACAGTGGTTTATATTAATATGTGAGAAATGACTGCAGCAAGGAGATGCAAATAATTTCGTTGACGAGATGCGCTTGAACGAAACGAAATTTCTTTTAATTATTTTCGCATGACACCTCATCAATTCGACGAATTTCTAGCCTCATTTATTCAAAAGCAGAACAATTTTTTTCAGAATATCGCGGAAAAGAATCGTTTAGAAGACAGGAATATGATATTCCAGAAAAGGATCGATGTATGTGTATAACGCTGTATATATCTAATTTAATTTATTTATGAATTTTGTTGAATGATAATTAAAAAATCCTACTTTCATTATTCTATTTTGGAAAGTAAATTTTTCATGGGATAGAATACCATAAATGTTTTTGCATGATGTATGAACTTCCCTTAAATGCTTCCTTAAATGAACTTCTCTAATTGGTTGAAATAACGCAGTAAAAAAATAAATTTTGTTTAAATATATGTAGGATTTTCAGCATTACTAAATTAAATATCACACTTCAAAAAGCAGTTATTTTTAATAAACAAGAGCAATTTTAAAAAAAAAAATGTTTTAGTTTCTGCCTTATGTACATATTTTTTACCTTAAATGTAAGAGTCATTACTTCAATTAGTCATTCACATATTAATGAAGAGCCAATATCTAAAGATTTATTTTATAATGTCACTTTTATCTAAAATTCATTGAAGTAACTTCATTTTATATAATACTTCTTTTCCTGCGTTAAAAATTGAATTCTCCAATTAGCATATTTGCTAATGCTGATGCAAAATTTCTTTAAATTAATGAAAAATTATCATCAAGATTAAACCTCTGGTTAAGTTCATATATAAATTGTTCGAAAAGTGGTCATGCATGTTAAGAAAAATAAACACTGAAGCCATTAGAATGCATAGCAGTATTTCACAAAATCAGCTACATACTAGCGAGTTTCTTTTCTGTATAAATAATACTTTCTTTAATTTTTTAAACAAATAGTTTACTCGTCACCAATCGTTTAAAATTCAGAAGTCACCAAATTTTCTATTTGATGAAACAGCAACTTTATACTAATACCGGTATGGCTTTCGCTAATCTCGTGTCAGCCAAAATAGAAGCAGATCATCTTATGAATTATTATGAATTATACCAAAGGCTCGTTGTCAAAAGAAGGATAATGCACACAATACCAAGCGAAAATTAGGTTTATATGAATAATGAATGAAATGGAACAAAAAAATAAATGCGAGCTTCTTGTGTCCCCTTCCTCAAAAGAAGTCGTGGTAGATATTAAAAAAAATGTTGTATTCGTACCATCAAAGGTAGGAAAAGGCAACGCCCGAACCCGCAATACAAGTCCTTAATACCCGCTGAAATTTTCTACTTCAGCGTGTTAGCTCCGCGCGCTAAGGTACCTTGTGGGCAAATATGGTTTTCACACTTCACGTTCAGGTAACTGAAGAAGCATCTGGGCTACTCTGAAACTAGTGATAATATTTTCTGTAAATATATTTTTTTAAATACCAACTGCATTCAACACCATTCCTGGTGTTGTAATGCAGTTGTAATTCCTTGAATCCAAAATCTTTAACTCAAGAAGCAAACGTTTTATCCACTAGGCAACAAGAGCAACCTTTAATTGATGCAGATATATTTTAAGAAAAATTCATAATCTGGAATTTCGAAATCCATCACTATTTTCTCTCAACAATCTATTGAATTATATTATTATGTAAATATTATCAACCATATATAATTTATGGTTGGTTGTTATGGCTTATTACTGCTAATAAACTTGAGAATTTTCCTTTAAATAATTTATAAAGCTATTTATTCTATTAGCATATATGCATTTTTTTATTATTATCTGAAATTTTTATTAAGATTAGTCCATTTGACTTTTTTTTCATCAAGAAGAATTTTTGAAAGTGCAATCATTTAAACACCGTGGTATAAAGTGGACGTTTGGAACGACATGCCTGAAACTGACACGTCAAGCGTCGAAAAGTTGAAGTTAAGTCAACTCACGCGTAGTCCTTTCCTCCGGAAAATGCCGCTTCTGAGCTCGCTTCTGATTGGTCAACGCTTTCCGCCCGAACGCGTGACCGCGTTGGTGGGAACGGGACTTTAGATTTAGGAGCATCTGTATCTTATGCAACAGATACAGATTCGATTGGTAGTACACATTTTGGACGTCCTCTTTCCTTTAAGAGAACTACTGTAGTTAAACAAGCTGAAGTCTGAAATTTATTTCGATCTTAATGGTTTCAAGGTTGAAACATGATATTTTCGGAGAATTTTGTCTGGTTCATTAGGCTCGGCAGTATCGTAAGTAATTGAAGATCTTGTAGTCACTATCACATAGAGACCATCTCGCTTAGGCGTGAATTTAGCCGCTTTCTTTAGTGTACGTTTCCTGATTGGGTAGAGAGTAACCTAACCTTTATCTCCAGCAACAAATTTCGGAGTTTCTCTTCGTTTCTTATCAGCATATCTTTTCTGCTTATCTTGATGTAATTCGACTCTTTCTCGTATCTGTTGTATATTTCTTGCAAAACGTTTCAAATATGGAGCAATTTAGGGAATGAAATTATCGTCCTCAGTTGCGACTTTGTATAATGTTTTGCATCATCTAAGGTTCGTAATTCTCGTGCAAATTGGAGAAATGCATCCGAATGTCCAGTTGAATCCTATTAGGCTGTATGCAAAGCAAACCTTATTAATGGCAGTTTATCCTTCCATGACAGATGGTCATTACCAACAAATATTACTAAACGAGGTTTCAGATCTGTATTCTTTCTTTCAACTGAGTTAGATTGTGGGTGATAGACAGGAGTAAGACTTTGATCAACGTTCAAGGTATACCATAGTTGTTGCAGAACAGCACCAATAAATTGGGCACCATTATCACTTATTTTTTTTCTGAGTAACCCAAATCGAAGGGCGAGTTCTTCTAAAAGAGTAGTGGCACATTCTCTGGCCATCGCTTCCTTTAAAACAAATATTTCTGCCCATTTCCTGGCACACTCCTGCACAATAAAAATCCATTTTCCACCAGATGGTGTTTCAGAAAGGGGACCGAAGAGATCAATTGACAAGGTCTCAAAACGTTGAGCATAGACAGGAGTTTAAGTAACCCAGATGGCTTTTGATTAGAGGCTTTATAGCCACAACCTTTGACATAGTCTGCTATATCCTTTCTCATTTCAATTTTTTGGAAGTCCAACATCTTTTTGCTATTCGATAAAATGTCCCTTCAGATCCATAGTGTCCGCCCGTTGACGAATCGTGATATTCTTTCAAGATTTTTGCTTTTCTTTGTTGGGGTATAACTAGTTAAGCTTCTTCTTCTTATGAATCGTGGGAATATCGGTATAACACTCCTTTGTTCATAATGTATCCTCTTCCAGTCCAAAATGCACAGTCTACTTCTTTCTCAAAAGTTTCAGTGATCTTCCGAAGATCATCATCTTTCAGCTGTGATTGGCGTAATTCTGCAGGGTTAATAGTAGGGATTTCGACAGAGGCAGCACAGACTTGACAACAATCTGTGCTTGAGCGTTCACAAAAAGGACGAGATAACAGATCAGCAATAAAGTTCAGTCGTCCAGGAATGAAACTGATAGTCAGATTATAGGATTGGATTTGTAAGATCCATCTTGAGAGCCTACCAGTTTATGACTTTACAGACATCAGCCACTTCAACGGTTGCTGGTCAGAGGTGATTGTGATAGAATAGCTTTCGACATATCCTCTAAATCTGTTGATTGCCCATACTACTGCTAGGGCTCCTTTTTCTATAGTGGAGTTCTTTCGTTCTGATGAGGAAAGCAAGCGGCTGGTATATTCTGTAGGGTGTTTTTCATTTTTCTCCCCTTGTAGCAACACAGCTCCAACAGCTACATTGCTAGCATCTGTCCAAATGAAAAAAGAAAGCTCCATTCCATCAGCTTGCTTAAGAATCTGCGGGCTAATTAGCTTTGATTTCAGCTGTTGGAAAGCATTTTCTTGACGTATTTCCCACTTCCACAGAGCTTTCTTCTTCATTAATTCCGTTAACGGTTTGGCTATTTGAGAAAAATTTGGAATATATCGAAGATATCAGGAATAGGTTTGCAAGAACGATTGTACCTGCTTAACAGTTTTTTGGCAATGGCATATCTGCAATGGCAGCAGTCTTGTGTGGATCAACAGCTATACCATCATTGGTAGAGTAATAACCTAAATATTTCCCTTTTTCACAACGGAAGCGACACTTCTCTAGGTTGGCATTGAGCTTGAATAACGACAGACGTTGGAAAACTTGTTCTAAGTAAGAAAGATGTTTTCGGAAGGTAGGGAACAGCAGGATGATATCATCTAATTAAGGCAACGGAAACACATTATTCAGTCCAGAACGGAACTTATCTATCAATCTACAAAAGATGGCAGGAGCATTTCTTAATCCGAAGGCCATTTGGGTAAATTTATATGTACTAAAAGAGCAAACAAAAGTAGTCTTATTTTAATCGTCTTCAACTGATGACGATAATTTCACTCTCACCTGATGATAATCTGACTTCAAGGTCAATAGTTGACATCTAAGTTGTGGGTTTTGCTTCATTCAACAAATCATCTATGCGTGGCAAAGGATAAGTGTCTGGAACGGTCTCAGCATTTAGGTTACGATGATCAATGCATAACCGCACTTTTCCATCCGGGTTGGGAATCAAAACCACAGGAGAGGCATATGGGCTTTCCCATTCTTTTATGATACCTTATTTTAGAAGGGAATCAAGTTCCTTTTTCAACAGCTTTACAAAATATGAAATAGATAGTAAAATAAATTCAAAATTAGAACTTCTGGTTGCCCATGTTCGGGTGGAGGATTACATTGCTCAAAATTTGACGGCTCTAAATACCGTCGTTTTTTCACAGTTCGAGAAATATACGTACATTTATGCATTATTTAATTTCTTTAAATATAATACAAGGCGATAATATTTAGTGGCTACAATTTAAAAAGTGATTCGCCATTGTAGTGAATCGACCCAAAAAATAGAAACTGGTTAACCTTCTGGGTTAACGCATCTTTGGGCTAATAACAAAAGTTCATACTGATTTCACACATAAAATTTGTTTAAAATTATATGGCAAAGTTATATAAAATAATATTGGACTACATAGAAAGTAAATTAATTGTCAGCAAGCTCACCAAACTTGGCTGATTTCACTAATCTATTATCTATTAAAAACCTACTCTGTATAATTTTTTAAGATATTAATTCTATTTAGGCAGCGACACTGCTATGTCTAACCCACAGTACTAAATAAATATGCAAGTTAGAGAAGTTTTTAAGTCAAAATACCTAAGTTTAAGTCAAAATAATGACGCTACAGTTCTGCAACTCAAAACTCTAGTGGCAAGATATGAGCTGCCACTTGTAAAAAGAATTGTTAATGTTATAGATATATTTAAGGTGCAGTGCAAATTGATAAATCAGCATTACTACAAATTCTTCAACAGAAAGCGATAAGAAGGTAACGATGAGACAATGTAATGTATTAACAAGTGTTTAGATGCTGTAAGAGAGTACAATGTATTATAATTTCATGATATCACAGCTTTGCTCTCTGTTTGTAGTTCTAAAAAACAAAAATACAATAGATATTCTTCAGTTTGAAAAGCCGGAAATCTTGTGCAAATTTTATTAGTATTTTAAACAAACTCAATTTCAACAGTACGTTGCATGCCATTCATTTAAAATTTCTAAAGAATTCATTTTCTTCGTTCCATATGATTAACAGCAGTTTTAGAAGGTCATTTTTATAGATTATCCGTATTCTGCAGCCAGCCGTTCCCACCTGCTCAATAATTAGCAAAGATAATCCGAACTTTAGTGTATATCAGTTGTACTCCCATAATGTTATTTTTTTAATATTAAAAAAGCAAAATTAATGGCTTCTCTTGAATTATCATCCAGCCTATTAGAATATAATGTTGTTGGTGAAAAGATAATCTTACCCATTATACCATTTCTATTATTCCTTTTCGATGGTTTTTTGAGTAATAAACATTGATTGCACATTCCCAACTCTGTTAATGTGTTATATAATTTATAGAGATCTATTAGAATTTTTCGATGGAAACTGAAGAAATCCACAATATTTTAGTGAGGATTCGAAAACCTGATCTCCGGATTCTAGCCGGACGTACTTCCCAAGAAATCATACTGCGAAGACATGCGGTAAGGAGGAAGAAAATGCCTTATAAGCTTCCCCTTTTAAAAGGCGCCTAGGGATAAGGGGACTCAATCGCCAAATCCAGGTAATGATGAATTATCGTCCACCACACTTTTTAGTTTAGGCAACATTTGCAGAGTTCATTAGAATTTTTCGATCTTAGGAAACTGAAGAAATTCGCAATTTCCTTGCCGAGATTCGCCCACCGGACTTCTCGATGCTAGTCGGAAGCGTTATCCAAGTACACCACAAAGCTAAGAGGTAAGGAGGAAGAAAATACCTTTAAACTTACCGCATGTTCTTAGGAATTGTTACAAAAATATTTTATTCATCCATCTTGTACGTGAGCAACTTCTGTCACGCTTTTGGTTATCGAAAAATATTTTCGTGGAAGTCCCCTAAAAGTGACAGCATCCTTCCTAAAATATTCTTATCTTTAAACTTTCTTAGTTAGAAGATACTTATGCAGTTGATTTCAGATAATTTGGAAATGAATAATCAGTCTGAATTACGTTTGTTGAGCGACAGGGTGCTGTAATGACAACGTAAGTATTCCCAAATTCCCTTAGATTCTAACACATAGCAAACTACCAACAATTACAAACTCCTCCTTTACAGATATTTCAGCCCTCTTATGAATCTTCATTCGTGATCTCGATCATTGCGGTTAATAGAAAGCATGGAATTTTTTTTTAAAAAGTAAAGCATTTCAAAAGCAATAAGCAGCTTATCTCTCTTTTTTTGCCTCCATCTACCTAAGCTTTTTCTTAGATTTTTTAATTGAATAAGCGATAGATACATGTCTTTCTGAGTTACGGGCAAATACACAGTCCAGTCACATTAATGTGACCACCACGTACTTTCCATGTCAGAGTTAAATAACCAATCACAGAAGGCAGGCGGCAGCACAGTGCAGTTGAGCGTATATAAAGGGTGTGTGAGGGCTTCGGAAAACATTTCAATCGTTGGCGTAATGCAGAAACGAAGCGATTTATCCGACTTCCAAAAGGGCATGATCATTGGCTTTCGGGCCAAGGGTGGAAGCATTTCCGAAACGGCTGAGTTTGTGAACTGTTCGCGTGCCGCCGTGGTAAAAGTGTACCGTGCATGGCAAAATGGGACTGTCCAAAATCAGCGACGTGGCAAATGTGGTGCACCACGGGCCATAGATGACAGAGGCGAACGACGGTTGCGGAGATGCGTTCGGGCAGATAGACGGGCTACCGTTGAGCAACTGACCACCAAAATGAACCAAGGGGCTACCAAAAGTGTCTCCCAAAGTACTATTCAGCGAACATTGCTGCGTCTGGGCCTCCGAAGCAGACGCCTGGTTCGTGCACCTATGCTGACTGCTGTTCATCGACGGCGAAGGCTAGAATTTGCACGCCAGTACAGCAGCTGGACGTCCACTGAGTGGCGACAGGTTGCGTTTTCGGATGAATCGCGTTTTATGCTCCATCGGACAGATGGACGTTGGCGTATAAGGCGTGAAACCTCTGAAAGGAACCACCCTGCAACCATTGCCGGAACGGTCCAAGCTGGAGGCGGGAGCATTATGGTCTGGGGAATGTTTTCCTGGCATTCTCTAGGTTCACTGATCATTGTGGAAGGCACAATGGATCAATACAAGTACGCATCTGTCCTTGCGGACCATGTTCACCCCTACATGCGCATTGTTTTTCCTCAGGATGATGGCATCTTCCAGCAGGACAATGCGAGGTGCCATACAGCTGCCAGTGTACGTGCGTGGTTCGAAGAGCACCAGGATGAGTTTACCGTCCTCCCCTGGCCAGCAAACTCACCTGACTTAAACCCAATCGAGCATCTGTGGGACCATCTCGATCGAGTTGTTCGCGCCATGGATCCTCAACCGCGTAATCTAGCGCAGCTGGCCACGGCATTAGAGTCGGCATGGCTCAACATCCCAGAGAACACCTTCAGGGACCTATGTGACTCTCTTCCTGCACGTCTCGCAGCAGTCCGCTCTGCGAAAGGTGGTTATTCTGGCTTTTGACAGATGGTCACATTAATGTGACTGGACTGTGTAACATATCTATGGAAATCGGTGGTTATTGATAAACGATACTTGAAAATTCAAAAATCCAATTTTCTCTCTAAACCGAAGCAAAATCTTACCAAGGCTACTTTATTTCAGTTTCATAATCTCTTGCGCTGGTTATTTATGTAAATTAAAAAGGATTTCCTCGCATGAGGGAATAGTTTGAAATGAAAAAAAAAATTAAATGCCCTATTTAAGGCTTCAGAAAATTGTTACTTTTAAATGCATATAATACATGACGTACTTTCCGGTCTGGAAGTTTAAGAACAGTTTACTGTAACGCAAATTTCATTTCTCTGTCAAATGCTTAAAAATGCTTTCAATATAACCAACGAGGTAGATATAGCAGTTCAAAAGCACAGCGCCTCTCAGCTTTAAGCTCGGAAAGAGCAGATATAATCATATACAAGATCAAAGGAGAATCTTCTTAAATGCAAGGGGTTATAAAGTAGAAATTCTGAAAAATTAGCTACCAGCTTCGGTAGTAAGGTTTTTTTAAGTGCGGGGGAAGAGAAGTTAAATCTGAATACAAGTCAAGGCTTAGATTTAAAGATGGTGAACTACGTGTTTTTGCGCTTTAGTTTTCATCAAATATATGTAGGTATGTCTGCTTAATGGTAAGTATTTACTTTATGGATTTTAATTTATTTTTTTAATAGTAATTTTAAGACAAGCCTATACTGTACGCTGTCATTTTCCTACCTACGTTTTCCTACCAGAAAGAAATTTTAGTTATACGCTTTATGCAAATAAAGTGGAAACTAATATTTAAGCTGAGGTCTGAGTTACTTCAGTAGGAGAATGTGTTCTGTCTTTCGTCCGCGTTGTTGCTACTAGCTAAAGCTTGCTATTCTACGGCCGTACTTATTACGCGCGTGTTAGTTTACGACGTTGATTCTTAACAAGGGCCAACTGCGCGAGATTGATTCTGTGCAGCTTCGGCTGATTAAATCTATTTAGTACTAGTTTTATATTTTCTGTTCTGAGTTAAAGCCCGAGCTCAGGCTTCTTGTACGTCCGAGAGGAGCCAACTGCCAATCTATTTTTGAGTTAGAATAAAAGACTGTTTCATCCCTTCTCTGGAGTTACAAGAACTCAGCGAATAATCGCTATATAGTTCTTCAGCATTAAAGAACTCTATTTTAGATACGGTATTACAAATTATTTTCGAACGAATTTATTTATTTGCAATTATAGAATTATTCTTACACAGAAAACTATTAATTTCTTTCTGTTTTGGGGAAAACTTTGCTAAATAATTTAAAATACGATTTTTAATATATATATATATTTAAAATTTAAGAGAATGGAAATAAGACTGTAGAGATATTAGGTTATTTCGAAGCAGGAGAGATGAAAAATGAGCAATGCCCTCCCGGGACACAAACCGCGGACCTCTTGAATACACGTCGAGCGTGCTCACCATTACGCCATGAAGGCATGCGAAGAAGGCGGGAGAAATACTTTATACACTCTCTTTTTTAAAGCGCGACTGGGGTTAGAGGACCCAAACGCCAAATCCTGGTGGTGAAGAATCATCTTTCACCACCTTTCAGTTCGGGCGCCACTGTAGAGACATTAGATATTTTTTGAAAAGTAGGAGTCATGAAAAATGAGCAATACCCTCGCCGGGACTCAAATCGCGGACCTCTGGAATACGCGTCGAACGTGCTGACCACTACACCACGAAGGCATGCGAAGAAGGCGGGAGAAATACTTTATAAGATGTTACTGATTATTATGCATTATGATATTTGTCTTTACTGAATTAAAGCTGTTTGGCCGCTGTTGGCAGTTTATCATATTAGAATCTTAAATTACGCGTATCAAAGAAACATTCATCTCTGCTATCACTGTGCAATAAGCGTGATAATATAAAATATGATTATTAATGAAAGTTTTAGTAAGGTACCCTAGCCCTTTTTTTTAAATAATAAATATCATTACTGTTCCTACACTTATGCATGCTCACCCAGTTTTGATTACAAACTTTTAAATTTTCTCCACGAGGCAATTGAAAGAAAAGAGCAATTAATTCAAGGAAAATGTTGTAAATTCTCTTAGTTTTTTATACCTTGGATATTAAAATAAAGACTGCTTTTGTGAACCTCTGTTCTTCAGCTGCACGGACATACAAAAGAAGGGACAAGCAGCGGCTATCTTTGGATATATTGTACTTGAAATAAATCTGGCTCCAGCTCTCTCCGAATAGAAATGTTTAAGTGATTTCGATTGAATGCATATTTCACAATTATATGTTAAGTTATTTTTCTACCACAGGAATAAATGTTGGAGGACTATGTGCCTTAGATATGTTTTCTAGAATGATTTTTTGGAGAAATTTTCACGTATTTACTCTGCATAATGGCTAAAACATCGACACATTATTTACAAACTTCTTGGTATATTTAGGGTTAACACAACTATAAATAACTATGAAAATGTGTATTTAGTTTCAACACTACAGACCCTTAATAGACGAAACGAAAATTTCAAATCTCTTAAGTGAGTATCTGCATTAAAATGAATTCGAAAAGTTCATACCTTGCCATTTTTTAATTGGTTAAAAAGGAGTACGGAAGCTTTTCGATGAGTCAAACCGAGATCTAATCTTCACAAAGATAGGAGGTTTGCACGCGCTTATGGAAAACGAAAATTTCTACAAGTTTTCTAATCAGTAACGGGTGAAAGAATTCTCATGAAATTGTAAAACTGCATATATTTATCGATGGATAGATATTCAAAAGCAAATAAAATATACTTATAGTAAGTCTTAACCTTGATTAATTTCTTTTTCAAGTTTCAATATTATAAAACATATTTTACTGGACTTTACTTAAATTTTAATCCTTTACTTTACTTTAAAATACTACTTACTTTTACTTAATACTTTACTTTAAAATACTTTACTTAAATTTAACCAGAGCTCTTCGAAGCTTGGATTCAATACTTCTCAGATTTTCAGTAAAATCGCAATTTTAACAGTAACGCATAGAAATCCGAAATCAAGTGAGTTCCAATACGTGTTTGTCGTAAATTTAATATCATCAGAAATTTCTGTTTCTCACGAAATACTTCTTCCTTTATACATGTAAGAACGATGTTGCAATTGATTACTAAATGTATACCTTATATTAACCGAGAAAGATAAACGCCTGCGTGTGTTATGAAACCCCTGAATGTGGGAAAAGCAGGAAACTTGAAAATATAATAAGATTTCTTTAAACTGGCAGCAAAGGGATCTTCTCTATTACAAATAAGAGATTTTCCGGATTACTGAATCTCTATGACTTACTTTTTCATGCTTTGTGATGTCATATGTAGGAATTGCAGCGTGCGAAGTCTATTGGCGGTGTTTTTCGACCGGTCATAATTAAATAAAGAATAGCGAAAAGCGTATAGGTGATTTAAAATTTAAAAAAAATTCTCATGATCTTATATTTCAAGAAAAAATAAAATTACATGATATTAAAATAACCGTATATCTTAATACACGTGTATTAAGAATTTCTTAGCTTGTATGCTAAGAATTTCTTGGCTTATGACTTCGAATGTCTGCCTGCTTACAAGATTCTCGCCGTAGTTTTTAAAACTTCGCTGTGTATATATAATGAAGCTTCATAATATCATGTACAGACATAGATGAACATTTCTTGGCAAATCTTTTAAAAAGGCGCAATCCTTCATCAGCTTCCTTCCGCATAACGTTCTTTCTCTAACTCCATTCCGTTCCCTCCATCTCCGTTCCCCTCCTCATAATCATCTTTCTCCTTTTCCAGTCGTCATATTAAGAGAACATGACGGTAACAGATCTCACTGGACTCACCTTCTACGAACATAAACATATGCCACATTTTACGACAACTGCGACGTAAAGTAATGTTCTTTACATCTTTCCAAGCAAAAGACAAAGTAAATTAGTTCAATATGAATTGCCTCTAAAAATCATGGATACTGCCTTCAAAGCTCACTTCACTGACGCATAAAAGAGATAATTATTTTTTATATGCTGGATGATTCCTTTCTTCATTGCTTGGGTAAGGCTTCTTAAGGTGAACGGCAGAAACGTGACACAAATATTTTTTACATTTAAGGCTTCAGATATCTTCTACACCTAAATTTCGAACTAAAATTTAAATCTTAAAACATGCCCTTTTTAAACAATACCGGTTCAATGGGCGCAGCTCACGAGGAATTTTATGGTATTATAACAAATACAAGTCTTCACACTAGAAGGATAGTTTGACCTGGATGACTTAAGAGAAAAAATAATTGTTACCTTATGAGATCTAAAATTTGGATAATCAGACATATGAAAACTTACCAAATGTTGGACTACTATTATTGAACATTAGTAATATGGCAGAAGGTATAACTTTTAGTTGTAAATTACATCAGAATCCAAGTTTAAGAAAGGTTTTGGTATGAAATTCCAGGAATTAATATGTAACTGAAGCAAGCTTAGTTCGTAGCAAGCGTTCATCACGTATTTTGTTTTAACAGCTTAATATTTGTAGGTTCCATGATGAAATTTCCATGATATTGCTTTTCTTTTATGGGAAGCTTTTTCAAAATAGTTGAGTAAAAAACAAATAGCGTAAACTTAACTGAAAAGCCTTTCAAAGTATTTGCGTTTTTCTTCCTCCGTACCCCCGTTGGTATCTATTATATTTTTAATTTAAATGATACATTTTATTGGTGCATTGGTACTTACATATTATCTCATCAGCAGGGAAAGTCGGCTACCATCAAACCGTGAAAGTTGGCGGAGATCCCACCAAAGTTGCGCCAGTTGTTCTTACAGAATTCTGATGGAACTGATACAGTATTTATTTAATAAACAATCAGTATTCCACCCATTCGATTTTTGGGCTTCATAAAAAAGAATTTCGTCGATTTTTTCTATTTTGTTAAGCCCTCCGATTTTACCAGAAGTTCTGTTTAGAATATTCGTGGATACAAACATCTCGCAGATAATTATTCCAATCTATTACTGTTTTGTCCACCATATTCAGTTGACAATATCCTATCTCTTAAAACACCTTTCTTTTTTATGGTAGGATCCCATAACTTTGAAAAAATAATCCACTACTTGCAATTTTTGTAGAAGGTAGGTCACAAATTTTAATCACCTTTTTTTTCCAAAATGCAAGAAAAAATACAGTAATAACAGCAAATTCATATCCTTATTCATTAAAACGAAACGTGGCGTAACAAGAATAATCAGGACTGCATCAAACCCAAACGCAGATGCTTTGTTAAGTCACGGTTATCCATAACTGGAGATAAATCGCTCCGCCTACCTACAGTTTCACTTTCATCTAGATAATACTTAAGTACCGATTTATTTGACTTGAATTTATTTTATTATTTGTTTATTTGTTACTAATTTAATTTAGTTGATTATTAATTATCTATTTTTTACTAATATTTTATTAAACTTCTTCTCTTTATTATTACTACAACATTGTTTACATTTACTGTTAATCTTGTGCAGGGCTCTCTCACTTTTAAATTTTAGAAATTAAGTGATGGTATTTTGGCGGATATTTAAGGGGTATATTTAATAGGGTATTGTTTTTTTCTTCAATAAAGTCATATTAATGTTTCGCAGAAGTTAATATATATGTAAATTGCTATCTCGAAACTTTTCATTTATTCTAAAAGTAGATGCCTAGTATTGAAAGAATTTTTAATGTGGAAGACGATTCTAAAGGAAATTAAAAGAATAAGTTTTATAAGGAATTCTAATAACTTTGAATAAATGTCTCAGATGATGATTGCTAAACTTTCGGATTGTAATTAATTTTTAACCTAATTTTCAAAGTTTTAATTATATTTTCTGCAGTATGTGCACATTCCACATTATGTAAAAGACATAACAAAAACCTAACCTGAACTTTAAAAGATTGCAAGATTCAGCCTTAGATTAATGTTAGTTTTATAGAAAAATCTATACATTTCGAGGAAATCTGGTAGTCTCACTTCTTCAGAATACTTTCACTCCTAAAGAGAGAGGAATTTATGTCAAATTTCTTCCAAGTTATGAAAATTTTCTTTAAAAGGAATCCCATTTTACAACTGAATCTTGTCTCATTCTAAAAAATAATGCAATATAATGTTATCACTCTCAACATAATTTTAAGTATTAATTTATGAAAGAATGTTCTTTCATTCGTAAATAGCTACTCACATTTGAAATTTGATAAGTTGGCTAACTACTTATGAAAAAGTACAGAAAATATTTCTGCTTTAGAATACATATTTGCTAATATATGGTTGCAGATATTAGCCGTTTGAAGCACGAGTTTGCTTTCCTTGGTGCTATAGGTCCAGGTGTTTCTAAAACAGGAGGAAATATCGAACATTTCGCCAAGCATAATTATTTTTTATTAAAATCTATGCAAAAAATTAAGTGAGCTGGGAATGCGTAGTTAAGTACACCATGTTATCAATTTTAAAACTGTAAACGAATCCCCGGAAACAAATTTGCATTTCGTTCGCTAATAAATTGTTTTAGTTTTCCTGTTTCTGGCATTTCAAATATAAACATGTAAATTTAGTGATGCCTTGTAAGCAAATGCTGAAGGTTTTTGTATGGAAAAAATAAAAATTAAGCTTTGAGTCAATTTTGCGATTGCTGTATACATCTGTTTCAAATAAAAACAGTGATGATTTAATTAATCATATTTAGTAAAAATCACTAAGCGTATTCTAAATTCTCTGGAAACTCAAATGATAGTGCATATTTCACTCCCAAATCCCCCCAACTGTATGAAAATATGAATACTACTGAGAATACTTCAGCTCATTGAACAATTAACCACCCTTTAAGCAGCAGTCTAATGCATATATTTACTTCTGCCTTATTAAATTTATGCCTTTAATTAATGCCTTTAAAACTTTTAAAGTTTAAAAAAATATTAAGGAAGTTGAAACAAGCAAGTTTCACTGATTATGTTTTGTATATTATTATCGAAAGTATGGAAATTCTTGCACTTCCTATCAACTAATAATCAGAATAAGAAAAATTATTTCCGAATCCATCGATACTGAGAGCATAAGAGCGCTGAAAGGATTTAATCAGCGGATGGGCTGGTTCTATGGATGTTTTCTTGATTTTTCTCATATGTAACCTGAATATAACAAATTGTGCTTAAACTTCCTCCTCAAAAGCTTCATTTTTCTTAAGCGTATAGTCCTCGCATGCTTTGAAAATCCATTAAATAAACAAATAAATAGGCATTATTTCCATTCTTATTTGAAATTTAGATTGAAACGTATCGGGAATTCTTTGTTCGAAATTAATAAAAAGCACCATGATTGATAAAATACAGTTTTAAAATAGTGAAAAGGGAGATTTATCAGATTGAGAAAAAAATTCTGGCAATAAATATCTTTTTCTTATTTCGTATTTTCTGTACCTTCGTTTGGTTTAAATTGTGTAAATAACACGTACTGCCAATAAACGTTACCCTCCGGTTTTGAGATATGAACTAAATGTTACTGAAAATGTCCTGCTTTGTGAAAACGTCTAGTAATCTTGTACTTAAGGACTTCCTAAGAAATCCTGTTCGTATTCATGCTACATGTGCGGCAAGATTGCAACGCAACCAACTTGATTAATCTAGGGATCGATAACATGGCAAATACTAGCGCTCTGCATCGCTGGTATTGAATATATGTAACTAAATGTGTAAAAAAAAATGCACTTTTTACAAGTCTTCTACGAAAGTAGCCACTATGCAGAGAGTCCTAGTGTTCTCTGCTTGTTCAGACAAACAAGAAAACAACCAACCAATCTACGTTTTAAGCAACCCAGCCACTGACAGGCGCCAAACTGATAAAAAATTCTCCTCTTTTAGGCGAACTGCTAAGCTTCTTATGTTAAACAGAAGACTCATTCTGTTTGATTTATGTAGGAACCAGAAAGAAGAAGTTGATTTGAAACAACAGGAAATGTTTAGTTTCGTTTCAATTTTAGTTGAAATTCATAACAAAAAGTCATGAGAAGAATTTCAGTAGTGAAAATTTTTGAAAAATTGTAAAAGCTGCGTTACTTTGTTATTTATCTTTCTCAATTCTATTGTTGCCTTAGGAAGCTGGATAACGTTTATCTTTTGTAGAACTAAGTTATTTCAACAAAGAATTACTGCCGTTGATTATCTTACTAAAACAAAAGTAACCGACAGACGGCACACGAGGAGAGATTAGCGAAATTTTGCTCGATCAAGCAGAATTAAATAACGTAGTACGTACCTCAAACCGTGAATAAAATGTCTATGCTTTTTACAAAAAGGGAAAATTATCAAAACTTGATATTAATAAGGATTTCGTATCAGATAACAATATCAACTTTTATAGTAGCACTATAAAGATATCCGGGGAAAATCTGATGAATAAGAATGACACATATATCCAGAATTAAAGTATTTATTTCATTGTGGTTAGCATAACTGGAAAGAACTCAGAAAGTTTTAGTACACTTCATATCACCATTTGTAGCTCGGGCTATGTTTAAATGATATGCTGTCTCATTAAACACGTCAGAAAGCATCTTTCCTTTGACCTACGTAGTCTTATCGCTTCTGTAATTTGGACACACAGATCTTAAAAGAAATTACAATCGCTCTGCTTCACTCTTTTTGGTGAAAAACACTTTTTGAGTTCTTCCCAGCTATGCAAACCACAATGTAATAAGCGCATTGATTTTGGATATGTATGTCGTTCTTTTTCAGCAAGTATTCCCTGGTATACTGCTATCATAAATAAGCTAATAAAGAAAAACAATAAAATAATTAAAAACTTGAATGGAATGAAAGGCTCTATTTGAAGTAAGAAGATACGGATATAAAACATTTCATCAATTTACATGGTACATTATCCTTTAAGCCTCCTTTCATAATTTGAAGAGTCTGATGGCACATAAAAATTACAAAGAATACATAGACACGCTTCATGGTGCACGATTCGTTATACTCCTAATACATATTGCATTTTAATGAATAATTATGCGGAAGAGGCACACGTTAAAGTAAATGTAAATTTAAATTGAAAGACAGCCCAAGACTGGAGTAGGCCTGCTTTACATAATTACATTGCATAATTTTTTCTATAATTTAGAAAAAATGATTTCTGCATATTAGGAATCTTAATTGGGGCTTCAGTCTTGTGATGATAGTATAATGGCATTCAAAATATGTCATATGTTTGTAACCTAGAGAGATAGATCGGCTGTATTTTTAATAGCCACTTTTGCTGGAGCGGTCTACCACATATTGCATCAATTTAACGAAATTAGCTATTAAATTATAAGTACCATATTGTTAGTGTAAGTATGAACTTTTAATATAAGTTAAATCAACTTTAAGTTTCTCATGATTCCATCTGCACTCTTCCACCAGCCTATAGTAACTCGAACGATTCTGTAGACCATCCGCCTACGTTCCTTGTTTTTACAAAGAAATTTAGCACGATTGATATTGCGATAGGGAGTATTTCTAACTGGCAAAAATTAAAATATTATTTGTCACAGCGAAGTATGCAACATCACCACACTGCGCATACATTCTTTCCTTAAAACCACAGTCATATGAATTAGTCTTCCCCTCCTTTCTTATCTCAGGAAAAAAATCCGTCGTGCTTACTTTGTAGTTAAGTTTTCACAGTAAATATTTCTTAATATTTAAAGACTTGTTATTCTGTCAGAAGCATTATTATATGCATGTTTTGAAATTGGTTCAGAGCACTGCATAGTTATAGTTATTTAATTCAAGATATAAATTAGAAAAATCTATAATAGTGTTTTAAAATTACCCCTATGAAAATTATAAAAATTTCAATTCGTACTCACATCCTTGAGGCTATACTTCATTTCTTTACTCTTCTCCTACATTAATATAGTGCGGTAATACTGATTAAAGTAAAGTTTGAATTCGGCACCGATATATACAATTGTTTTGTTTGATTTCTTAATAGCCTTGAAAAACAGTCATGCTTCGTAAATTATTAGTGTTGCAGGTATAGTAATTTATTTTTACAGGATTAGATATAAATAGCCTCTTTATTTATTATTAATTTTCTTTTTCTTTTATTATTTATTTATATTTAAATAGCCTCTTATTTATCTTGTTATTTATTATCTGTTAAAAATAATTCTCCGTAATACACTCTTAGACACAAAAAAAAAGATGCACCACGACGCACCGAGAAGATATAAAGCAAATTGGACACAAATTGATATGCACACAGGTTTCGACGGAAAATTCAAAATTTTACATTTTGGCTGCCAATGAATGAACGGTTGTCGCTACAGCGCATCTGATCTGTGCATCTGGCAGGATATTTAAGAGGAGAATTATGATTTCAGGTCATAAATTCTTCACGAATTTCATCCCGTTTACTCTGTTAGACAGTAACTATACCTTGCATACAGTTGCGCGAACGATATGCGCAGATGTCAGAATTTGAAAGAGGTGTAGTTGGGTTCAAAGAAGCCGGTTGGTCTTATCGGCGAATAGCTCGACACTTGAGCAGGAGCGATGCCACTATTAGACGATGTTGGCAGGAATGGGTGAACTATGGCCGCACACAGCGCTAAGAATGAAGCGGTAGGCCTAGAGGAACGACAGAACGTGAAAACCGAGCAATCGTCAGAGCGGCACTCACAGCCCCTGATGCATCATTATCATCGGCTGTACGTGAAACTAGTGCTTCAGTGACCGCAAAGACCATTCATAGACGGCTCACAAAAAGGGGGCTGAGGTCAAGGCGCCCCTTCCGTCGATTACCATTGACCTCTGTACAACGTCAAGCCCGCTTGCAGTGGTGTCGGGCTCATTCGCACTGGAATATCACTGACTGGAGTAAAATAGTCTTGAGTGATGAGTCCCGCTTTGAACTGAGCCCCGATGACCAGCGAAGGCGAGTCTGGAGACGCCCCGGACAGCGGTGTGATACCAACCTGACTGTCTTCCGGCAGGCAGGCCGACAACCGGGAGTGATGGTCTGGGGGGGGCCATTTCATTTGATAGTAGGACCACTTTGGTTGTCATCAGGAGTTTCAGAATGCAGATTAGTCAACAAAGATCACTCGTGCATATAAAAATATGTTCCCTAAATCATTCAGTTACGAAGATAATAGAATTGCAGTTGCCTAGCTTCCTATCTACCATTTGCTAGAAGAAACACAAGAACGCGTGATAAAGAATTCAAAAATTATTAAGAGAGAGATATACAAGGAAAAGCGAAAAATATATTGGGAATATCTATTTATGCAGGTTATATCTCATCTTCCTAAAGTAGTACAGACAGCTCATAAACAAGTGAAACAATTTCTTCCACAGATTTTCAAAAAACTTCTCCGAATTTTCCATTGACTTAAGCTTCAAGTATAAAAAGCTTAAAACGACAATCCATCTTTACCATATGATTCATAATATATATTTTATAAGTAACTTTACGTCATTCTTTTACTTTGCATCGCTGTGTAAATATAAAATATGTTGATACTGCAATATAAACTTTAACAAAACTGATTTATTTAGACTTCTACAATCATCTTTAGTTAAATCTACCGAACAGACACATACATAGAATAGCCGAAACATAAAACACGCTCCCTTAATAATACATTATTTCACCTTTAGCTTTGGTCACACCGATATTCTTCTGGGCATGGACTCAACAAGGTGCTCGTATCGTTCTTGAAGAATATTTAACCGTGTTGACATAATGGTAGTTCTACTTTCTTTCAGATTGGGTGGTGTCGTTCGAAGGGATTTTTCACTTTGTCCTACAGTTGCTGAATTGGATTAAGATCAACTGATCTGGTCATGAAGGCAGTTTAAAATCGGAATTTTTAAAACAATTTCAGATCAATTGTGCATTGTGCTAAGCTGCATTATTTTCCTGAGAATGACTACCTGCATCAGCGAGCATCGCAGCTATAAATGAGTGCACGTGATCGGAAGCGATAGTGAGGTAAACTTGCTTTCCAGGCAATGTTTCCAAATCGTGCGAATTTTCGCAACTTTGCTAATTTTCATAAACTTATGCTATGAAAATTTGTCTATGCGATTTTGCACATTTCCCCCTGCTACTCCATTATTCCCTTATGCTACTTTTCCTACTTTAGAAACGTTTTTACATCGTAAAATGCATGTATGTTAAAATAATGTAGCTATTAAACCTAATTTATTATGAAAAGTAATGATATATTTAGGTTTAAATAAAAACTGGTAATTGGCAATTCTAGGATCGTAACGCATGTGCATTCAGATTTGAGCAGTAATCGCAGGCATTTTCATGTATATTTGATTGATTGCTTCGCTGGTGGTATGAGTAGATTTGCATTTAATATTATATTACGACCTCTGTGTTCAATGAAATGAAGTTCTCTTTTTTTATAAGCAGAATGACATTATTTGACGTAAGGTAACAGACAAATAGAAAAAGCATACTGTGGAATAAAATTTAACACGGGTAAATTAAAATTGTCAAGGAAAGCAAAGGTACTGATCGATAAGTTTCGGATGTAAGGTGAATGGCCATGTCCACCAAATAACAGTTGACATATAAATTGAAGAAATTACATTTTAAAATGAATGGTTTGTATCACGTTGAAGTTAGACACAACATGGTAAAATGCAATTCCGTTACGCATATGATACACATTTTGGCGGTACTGTTGTAGTAATATGTATCTGTTTAATTATTCTTGTTTACACAATTTACAATTGTTTACACAATGTTTAATTATTCTTGCATACACACACCTACACACGTAGACCCAGTAGGTGCTATCTTTGGGTCTTGACATGCGTTTGGCTTCTTTTTCACATTCGCCAAAAAGCGCGGCAGGTTCATAACAGAAAAGTACCAGTCAAAATATTTCATCGATTGCGAACATTCTCTGTTAAAGAAATGTGTTCCTAAAAGCGTCTAAATTTTGTCCCAGATAAAAATAAGACTGTTACGTTGGTGAATGTGGGCAAATAATAATAAATACTATAATAATTTTTTTATAATTTTCAGCATTTTTTTTCACATTCATATGTTTAGAAGCAAACACGAATTAAATCAGATTTTACTATCAATACGTTTTACTGTATGCTTTTCGCTTTCTCAACCGCATTTATCACGCCAGATATAGTTGCAATGGAATTCAAGAAACAAGCGCAATATTCACGTTAAAGATACTCTCATACTCAGAGCCGTGCCTACGTAGTTTTTCATCTGAGGTAATTTCGCGCCCTTACCTATAATAAAAATTGGAAGGTTGGGGGGGGAGGAATGAAATAATAAAAAAGAAAAAGAACCTTTTTTTAGACGACCGTAAAGTGCATCTCAACCATTCGGCGAAGATACAAAAAACTATAATCCCCCCAACAATTAAAAAATAATAACAACTTGCTTAAATTAAAAATGATATTTTTGCGTACTAAATTAAAACTGCAAGGCGAACAAGGAACGTATTAGGAAAGATAATTTTTGTCACTTAATTGTTTTCACACAATTGTAAAATCAAGTTATGTTTCTTTTTTTTTTTTTTTTTTTTTTTTTTAAAATTAAAAAAAAAATTTTTTTTTTTTTTTTTTTTTTTTTTTTTTTTTGGTTAACTCGAATTTCAATTTCTCATGTTCTACTATGCCACGAGGCTTAAACAAGCTATGGCATAAACAAAATAAATTACAAATAAATAAATGTTCAGACCAGCTAAATTGGCAAATGTATAGCAAACAAATATACAGACCAGCTATATTGGCTACATAATCACATAGTTAAACTTAAATATTTTGAATATCGAGGTCATCTTGTTCTAAATTATAAAAATTGTAAAAAGTGGATAACTCTTTAATTAGTCTATTTCCTAAAGTAAAACTATTCTTTATTGTTTCTATAAAAATGATAACGCTTTCTTCAATAGTTATGGATTTTTTATTTGTGCATTTTTTTATGTATACAAGTATCTAATATTACTGATCGAAACATTGACGCAAACTGAGACTGATTTTCATGCAAAACCGTTTAACGTTTTTAAAAGTATCCTAGCATATCCTAGGATATTTCTATTGCGGTTCGAATTCCCTTTAGTGCAATGAATTTTCACAGCCTTTTTCTTTTCTTTACCTTCACTATTGATCAATAAGTAATTAATTTCAATATGTTGTTGTTGTGTCCATTATCATCTGGAACAAAGGTTGTCAGAGCCTACTCCGAAGAGAGGTTGAACTTCTATTTCCCTCCCCAATTTTGAGGGACCCCTCTTTTCTCCCAACAACCCACACAAGGGACTTTGACTTTCGACTCGTCCCATATTTAAAGTGCCGCCATGCCGCACTGACACTATACATTACAAAACATCCATGTCTTTTCCGGGATTCGAACCCGGGCCCTTCGGTACCGTAGCAGGCACTGTACCGTCTGAGCGACTTTCAATATATTAAGTTAAATATGTAACTAATTTTTTTCAAGAGATAACGAAATAACGAAATCCTGATAACGAAGTTATTTTTCAGCAACTGTTAAATAATACGTTCGTTCTATGTTCTGGTTTTCCCTTTAATGTCCAAGCTCACAGGTGGCCATACTGACAACTTGTCTTGCTACGATTCTTGGCGAATGGATTGATTGCGTATAGTTTTCAAATTTTTTCCGTATGTAATCTGAATATTAAAAAGTTTCTTTGAATGAGATTTAAAGCATTATGACCATGTTGCTTCTTGCCAGCATGCATTTAAACGTAGAATAGCTATAAAGAATCGGCAGGCTCATCCATCTCATTGATGTAAGTACCAACCTTTATTAAAATTTTAATTAATAAGATAATCTTGAATTATTAAAAACAAACATAAATTTTCTTCTATTAACTTAATATCAATACAAAATTAAAACTCCTTTAATTAAAACAAAACAATTAATACAAAATTAAAGCTCTTTAATTTTGTATTGGATCAAATGGATTTTAAATATATAAGTATACTGGTAGTTGCATATGGTAAAAATTGCTTTTGAAAGGGACAAGTATGAAACGTGACGGTCCGACTAACGTTCTAATTTATAAAGGGATCCCCACTTGAAAAATGTTCGAGAAATTTTCTTAAAGTATGCGTACGTAACATATAGCAGGGGTTCTCAACCAAAGCGGAATTTCATACCCGAGGGAGGAATTTCATAGTTTCAGACGGGAATGCAGTCAGCCTGACTCCACCTGCTCCCTGCTAAATCTTTAAAAATTATCTAAATTAATATACAAATATTTTACGAGTTTAAAAAGGCAAGAGGGTTGGTGTTCTAGCAATGATGAAAGGGGTGCATGGGGCAAAAAGATTGATATTCACTGATATATGATTCTGATTAATACGTCTGAATACAGTCAGATATGACATTCATATTTACTTTTTGTAAATACTAACAATGCAGTTAATTTATTTACTTTTCTTCACTTCAAAAATTATACTCTAAGATTAATTATTAAATATATGAATTTATAATTTCTTCGTTCTAGGCAGCTGTTAGATTATTTGCTTTTTAATTTCCTTCTTCCTTTACTTACTATTATTATTTTTAAGAAATACTTTAGTTAAAATGAGAGTTAATTCTTGCTTTAAAAACTTAATGCATTTATTTAACTAAGCAGCTATTTCTACCTTTGATTATGCCTATCAATATGCAATTTATGCGAATAAGTAGCTCCCAAATATCATTTCACCTCCAGTTATCTCCTAAATATTAATCCACAACAGTGTGGATTAATATTTAGGAAGTAACTGATTGATCGATTGATGCAATTTACTGTTAGGTAAGTTCTGAAGTCAACTTTTAAGGAGGTATAATTTCTAGTTATTATTTATTTTCTACTTGGCTAATACGCAGTTTGAGTTGAGCTTTATTAAACAGAAAATGATTTTAATAAGAATCCTGACTGTCAGGCAATTGCAAAATATAGATCTAATGATTTTTCACGAATGCTTTAAAAAGTGTTGAATGCTATGACCATTACAAATACACACAAAAAAAAGGACACAAACGTAAAATTAAGTGGCATTGTAATGCCTAAATTCTAATTATTATAGAAAAAAGTTAAAATTAAATTAAATTAAAATTTAAATTGGCTGTAGACAGATGGCAGACCAGTCACTGAGAACATTCTACTATGACATTACCATAATCCCTGCACAACAGTCGGGAAAACCAAAGTGCATAGGCTATGTCAATAAAGTAATATGTCATGGTTGTAAAAAATGGTCCTCAGTCATTTACAAAGTGCTCGACTAATTCTTTATAGTCGCCTTATTTTCTCATCTAAAAGCCAACTGCGTCTATCACAGTTCACATAAAACTTAAAAAAGACAGTAGTTCATTCTAAACACCCTCAGTTCATCACGAATGGTAACATTCATAACGAATGAAGGCAAGTTTAGAATAACTCACAAAGCTCCCTTCTGAAGCCTGTGAAAACATCATCATCTCTTCATCTTCGCCGCAATAGCCCAGACATGATCAGAATAAATATTTTATCTCGGAATTTTATGTATAACATTTATTTTTATTCATTTCTATAACATTTGTAAGATCTTGAATTCCATGGCACTTAAGACTGATAAATGAATCTTTTCCACGTTTATATTCTAGCCCTTGTAGCAAACACGATCTAAAGTTAACCGTTATTATGCATTTTAAGTAAACTCCGCGGACGAATGGACTTTGCAAGTGATCTCAGAATGTACTTCGTTGTCCTTGTTTTTACAGTGGGATGGCTAACAAGGGAAACAATAAAGAGTTCAAGAATTCCAACAAGTAATTCTCAAATGGAATCACTGAACACGGAGTCAATCGAACTGATAACAAAAGTGACTCTTATGGATTCATTGTTTCGTTTCTCCGATAACTTATCTCTCTAGAAAAGCTTAATCATTCAATTCTCGTGGTTGTTCATTCGGCAAACTCTCCGCCCTCCTTTATTCAAAAAATAATTAACTCTAAAACATCATGGATGTTTAGCTATATATTTTAATTAATTTCAATGAATAAAATCAACAAATCTTTTCTTCTTGCTCATTCATAGGAGTATAAAGAAAACTATCTCTCTTATTAACTCTTTTCCTTGCTTAAATTAGTTAAAAAGCTAAGACAGAGTTTTAGAGTGATAAATATAAACATAATATTTAAACTAGCTGCTAGTCATGTATTATTAGGTAAAAAAAAATTTAGTGTTAAAAATTTAGGTTCTTTTCTATTCATTAATGCAAATACATCAGCAGTTCAAAACATTAGTGTATCTAATACATTTTCAAATGCCATTCTATTTTTGTGCACTTAGTTCACATATAAAACGCATATCATTAATTTTTCACCCTAAAAACATAATATCAATGCGTATTTTAAAATTTTGCAAGATAATTATGACTTAAAATTTCAACGATCGGATTAACTTCCTACTAAAAATTCGGTGAATAATATTTTAATATTACGTAATTTTACTTAGAGTGTTTTTTATTTATTTGTTGGTTTGTTTTTCTGGTGAAATACTGAAATTCAATACTTTTTGGCATACTTTCAAGTTGTTGCTTTCCCACCAAATTTATTGCTGTTCCCGTTCGACATCAAGGTGTGTAGCCTGCTGAGAACTTAAATGGCATGGAAGAGTTTAAAAATTCAAAATGCAAACCAAACCTTGACTAAGATTCAGAAGTCCAGAGGAATATATATATGTGTATTCTTTTCAGTACAATTTCTTAAGTCGCTACTTTTTAAGTATGACATTTTCGATCATTTGACTAAATATAAAACACTGAAGTCTCATGAAAGAATTACTTGTTGTCTTTTTAACTTGACACTAGGTAAGTATCATCCACAGCTGATGTTTTCTTAGTGACGGGCTATTTATAGCTTGTATGAATCAGCTGTACAATAATAGTGAAGTTGAGGTAATCGGCTCAGTTAAAAGATTAGCTAGCTACTTTAAAGATTAAGTAATTTAATACAACATGTACAAGACTTGAGTTAAACGTTTAATCCAAAAGTAACTTTGAAAGAAAAGGAATAGAGTACGTCAGTTTTTATATAAATTGAAAACTATATACGCACATGATAAAGTTGATATTTGCATCCATCAGCTTTGTCATGTACGTATATAGGTTTGTGTTTTTATAGTAAAATGTATTTTAAAGTAATACTACTTAAAAATATTTAAACGTATTCTTTATTAAACAATGTATAAGTTTCTAACTAACGTAATAATTTTAAAGGAGCCTCAAGATTTTAATTTTAATCGAATACGTGAGGGCTTAAAAATGAATTTAACTTTCAGTGCGTTTTACCAAATCAGTGTAATTTAAAAGTATTTTACTTCATTATAGAATTAAAAATCAGTACCTTATCTGGTCCCATTTTGCATTTAATTTTTAACTGATTAAATATATAATAACGAGCTCTTTTTTTTCTTTTATTTTGTATTTTGCGTTCTTCATCTACTTTTAAACTTTCTTTTTAAAATTCCTTACCTGTGGTTATCGCTTGGATTGTTTAAATTCAATGTAGCATCACACAATATTACTTTCTGACAGCTTAAAATTCTCACAATAAATTAAAAATAAGTCAAAAACTGTAGCATTTAGAAAATTAGTGTAATTAATTTTGTTTAGTGGAACAACAGATATGTACGGCCTTTTTCTTAGATTTTCATCAGACTGTTAAAGAAATTATATAAGCTTAAGTTGGAATTAATTTTAGAAAAATGTTATGTGCTTTTCCAATTAGATAATATCTCTCTTCTTGTTAAAATTTCAAATTTAAACGAACACAGTCATTAATGCCTAAATTTTTAACTCTACCTCTTACTTTGCCAAAATGTTTAAAAATTCTTGTATTACGCTTCTTCTTTCTTTACGTTCTTCAGTTTTTATTCAACACATTACGCCCTATTTATTATGTTAATTTTAAATATTCATTTTCATTTGATTTTCATTTCATTTCCTATAGTAGAACCTCGGATTACAAACGCTTCACTTCACGAATAATTCGTTTCACATATCAGTTATCTGAATGAAAAACGCCTCGGATGACAAACAGTGTATTGAGTTACGGTCATTCAAGTCGGTAATATATGATTTTCAAAAACATTTTGTGGTAACTTTTGCCACGTAATTAACATTCAGGAACTTCAAGAAATATAATTTGATAATTTCCATTATTTAACTCTCGTTAAAAAAGCCTGACAACATACAGCCTACAGGATCAGGAATTTAGCTGGAACAAAATTATGGTCAGATTGGATTGCAGGCAGAGACTTTAAGGATTAAGACTTTTAGGCGTTTTTTTTTTTTTTTTTTTTTTTTTTTTTTTTTTTTTTTTTTTTTTTTTTTTTTTTAAAAACTCTAAGGAAAACTCATGGACTAGAAAGTCAACAATGAACATATGGAGAAGTTGTTGGAGGATCACAAAATTGAGTTCAGCAAATAAGAACGATGACCACTTCAGAAAGAGCAACAAAAGAGCGATTGCGGAAGAAATGTCTTCAGAACAAGGGAAGGAGAGAAAAATTATAATAATCTTCTAATCCGCGAAATTTATGCAAAATGGGCTCAGATACAAAGCTTTCACGTAATGATATCCCCCTGATAAAGCAGTAGCAAGCTACAACATAAACACTTTTAAGGATAATGTCATGCTTCCCTATAAAAACATTTTCAAAACGTAAGTAGTAAATAAATCACTACAAATTTTGTTTGAAATAGGAACCCAGTGAGTCCGAAGAGGAATCGAGTGGCGCTTAGAGATAAAGAAAAGGTAAAAGAAGATTCCATCTTAAAGGCTAATGTTTTTCCAGAAAGGAGTTTCGCATCCAAACAATAACATCATTCTCGTCATTTTCTTTCTTAAGCCGTCCATCTCCTTTGCATAGGTACGATGAAATTCGATGAAGTTATCGTCTATTCTATTTCTTTAATATTGTATTTATGTTTTTTGTTTTATATAAAGTGATTTCCATTCGTTTTGGCCTATGAACCTGTGCCCAAAGGGCTATTGTAAAGCTTAAACAATCATCTGCTGTCCAGAAATAAATTAACTCAGTTTACTTTAATTCCCATGAGAAAAAAAAACTGTTTCAACTTCGAGCATTTCTGTTGATGAATAATCTTCAGAAATGAATTAAATTCGTGAACTTTATTTATTTTAAAGATAAATTTCTGAAGCAATATTTTGTCCTTTAAAAACCGAAACCGGTTTCGGTCACTCTTACGATGCGTAGAACATTTCTCTAAAATTTATGCAAATCTAAGTTTGAATTTTGCATGATGTTAAACTTGACATGATTTTCTTACTTCTGTTCTTACACAAATTTTTAGCACCATAAATTTACACTATAAGCAGTTGTTATTATTAAACATAAACTATATTTATACAGGTAATATTTAAAAACGTAAAAGAAGCTTACAGTAGGCAGGGTATGACTTTCACTAAATGGGTTTAAGAAAGTAAGTGGTTTTTCTTCTTTAAAGTTTAAGACCAAGAATTTTAATTAGCGAATAGTAGCATGACACAGTTATTTAATGACGAGCAAAATGCAAATAAGCTCACCAGCACGAATAAACCAAAATAAAGAATCTAAAAGATATGGAATATAATCGTTTGTAAATTGTTTCTTTCTAAACCGATATGAAGAACTCTTTCTGTACTTTTTTAATTTATAATATTTCTGATTTTGCAAAGTATGGTGGCTAACCGTCTAAATTAAGTTGCGTTTAAAATTTTGTTATTTTTTTTAAATCTTATTACTATCTATTTAGGCAAATAATTATTTTTAAACAAAATATTCTATAACTACCTTTTTTTTTACTTATTATTTCCAAAACTCTCAATCTTACTTACATATTCTTTTTAATCTTACTTAGATACCCTTATCTTGTTTTTCATTATTTATAGAAGTTATTTTAAAACCGCTACTTGGCATTACATACAAATTTCGGAGGTAAAAGTTAAACCTATTTAAAAAAAGAATATTGAAATGTCCGTCGGTTTTACATCCAGTTTTATAATTAGGAATATAAAGTAATTTTCGTAGAATATTCGATATTGAACAGAATAAGTTTATATACAATAGTTCTAGTTACCATTGTTACCAATATTATTTACAACAGGAAAGAAAATCAACTCTTCTTATTAGAAACAAACGTGTTTTCAGGTCTCTGCTCAGCTAAAATTTGATTACATTTCAATAATAATAATCAGTCATTTCGTAATTAACATTCTTACAAATCTTTTAACAGTAAATAAAACATCCGCATTAAATATTTTTTAAGCAAGTGTTCTACTTTCTGTACAGATGGAAAACGTAAAAAATACAATCGGAATCCATTAAACTATTTTTATGTTATCATTATAATTTCTTGTACCGTATTAAATAATCAAATATAAATTACTCCACAAAAAGGCTTACTTTTGACATGGTTTCTTCGTCAACTTCCGGTTCAGGTTCCGCCCAGTCTACCGCAACGTCATGCCCCCAGAGCTGAATCTTCCCAGGTAGTAACTTTCGCCTTGCCATTGCAGCTGCCTTATGACTCTCATATTCCACGAAAGCAAAACCTCTGTTTTTTGTCTTGTCTGGGATACTACTGTACAAAATGACCTTGCACACGGAATCTGTCACTTTTCTCATTTCCTCAAGGATCTCTTCTTTCGTTTTAGATTTAGGAATACCACCGACGAACAAACGGCAGTTGTCCACCGACTTACATACTCCGATGGTTCGCCCTTTGCGAATCTCATAGTTATCCAGCAGCTCGATGGCCTTCTTGGCCTCTTCGGGGCTAGTGTACATGACGAAAGCAAAACCCCTATTAGCGGTATTGGATTCCATCATCAACCTCATTTCATAGATCTTCCCTGCTTTCTCGAAAAGAGGAACCAGCTCATCCTCCAGAGCATCTCGGGGGATTTTCCCGACAAATACTTCACTGCCTTTGAGAGGCGGAGGACCTACAGAATCTTTTGGAGGTCCGTATTTCCTTTGTCCATTTTCAGTGGTGATCTCGTAACCCGTCGTTTCAAGGAGCTTGTTGATGGCCTCTTCCTTATTGGAACTACCCGCATTTTCTTGGGTCATGTCTGGAAGCGTGCTGTTTCTATTTTCTGCTGACCACGCTACACAGCTCAAACGCGAGGGGAGTGAGTGCCGGGAAGCACCTGATTTTCGAACGTAGAGGC
>KK113394.1:238597-249194 GCA_000611955.2 Stegodyphus mimosarum
TGAACTGCAACTACAGTGATAAGAAAACAACAGATAAAGATTTCGCCGTACAATAGTTGTCATTTCGAGTGCTGAGTTATCACAACGACAGCTAGAGAACGAAATATCTCATTGAATATCGAACGATTTTTCCCCCTTCTCGTTCCCCGGAAAAGCGCAACTGAGAATGTTCTTACAAAAATACGCTAGAAAAATTAAAATGTAATTCACGAAATGATTAAATATATGCAATTCTCGAAAACTAATTTTTTATTTTCGTGAATGTTTATTTCCGGAGATTTTAAGTCATGCATAGATTTAAGACAAAGGTGATGTTTGGATTATACATGATTCATAATGTGACTATATTTACCATGATATTCGTACATATGCGAGTGTTCATTTGCAGTCACAGGTATTTATGTTCAGAAATTCTAAAGCATCTTCTGGCAAATCACAATAACTGATATCCTATCTATTGTAATACTGAACTTATTTTGAGAATGAACACTGAAAAAAGAAAAATTAAAAATTCATATTACACTACAAGAACGAACTTAGTAATGTAATGAGAGTTTTTGTTGTTATGTATCAGACCGCAACGAAAATTATTACGAAAACCTGAAACTTGTCTTAGTAAAAAAGTAAAAATATCTATTCCGAATTTTCATCATAATATTCAAAGATAGTTTCTAATGATAAATACTAAATGTGATAATTAATTTTAGCTTTCGAATAATTAAAGAAGCATTTTTTGCTCATGTATTTGAATGTATTTTGCAAAATACCTGTTATATTTGATCAAACTTCCCATACCTCCAAATTCTAATCTTAAATGCGGGTACACATTTAAATGGGCCTATTTGGAAGATGAAGTGAATGGAACCCAAACCACTGGGTTTTCCATATTAGGTTCAACCTCGTGAAGCTTTCGTGTATTAGCGGCAGCCCGAAGGTCTAAATCCAGCTCTCTGCTAGTTGCTTCATTGTTTCTCCGAGCCAAAATGACAGAAAATGGGCTTCGGATGCAATTGTTGCTCTTGCTAGCATTTGGCCAAGCTGGCTACTAACTGATCCACTGCATAAAATGCGCTATAACTTTTTGACCTGACCGTTTCAGAAATATTTAGACCTTGGGAGAGACCTCCGTTTGTGTTTGCCCTCATCCTTCTACCAATTAATCGCCACTTTCGCTTTTTTATATAATGATACTTTTCAGATATAACTTACCATTATAACTTACCATTATAATTTCAGATATAACTTACATGAATACTTACCATTTCCAGAAATCACATTAACTTTAAACAAGTTGAAAACATATGTTGGAATTTGAATTCCAACATATGTTCATTGCCGCAATATACTGTGGGTGGCCTAATTTTCATATTTCAAGCACCAACTTATGTGCGGCAGTTCGATTTTGTACTCAGTTGCAGATAATTAACATAAATAACTGGACTATTGGACACTACATTATCTTTTAATTTTTATAAGCACTGTATTAGCATCCAAGCGGATAGAACTACTGAACGTTGGTTAAATTTAAAACGCGTTAATTTAAAACAGCATATATAAACATGCTGTTTACCAAAAACGCTCCAATAAGTAGGTCACTCCTTATTCTACCAAAGATCGTTTAAAAAATTATGGATGAAAAACGATTTGTTAAAACTATGTCGTGAGGAAAGCTCCCAAAATTTTTTTTATGGCTAGATATTACATTCTTTTGAAAAAACATCGAAGGATCATGAAGGAAGTGGTTGTTTTTGATAAAATTTAATATGTGTATAGCTCATACACAGATAATAAAATGATTAAAAAATCAAGGTCATAGTACCTGTTTACAGCTCACAATTACCCATTGAGTGTTCAAATTAATAGTTGGTCGAACCACTTCTGGCGGCAGTGCATGCTTGAATTCGTCGAGGCAAGGAGTGGTAGAGGTTCCTAATGTCATTCTGCAACGCATTCTGCCAGGCATTCATCAGTTGTCGCTCCAGATCTGGGATATTTTGTGGTCCCCGGATCTAGCGGCCTAGCATGTCCCAGACATGTTCGATTGGTTACTATACAATGCCAGTCTGATGGCAGCCATGATGATCGGCCGTGACACCACTACAGATGACTCCGCCGATGCTGTGGGGTCAAAAGCAAATGTCTTAAAGGTCCTCTGTAAGAGAAACCCCGCCTCAGACAAGCGCCGTGAGATGGTGGACAGTACCACGGGAGGTATAGACGTGCTTGTAATGCTTTGAATGGTCGACAAATGAACGAAATATTCGACAAACCGTTGGCACGGTTCGGACCTGACGAACAATCATCCTATCTTGCTTCGCATTTGAGTTTCTTGGCCTTCCAGAGCCTTCATTTCGTCGGCAGTTTCCTTGTAACAACCATTGCTGCCAACATCTTTGCACAGCAGTGCTTGTACGCTGCAGGTGGTGGCCTATTGCTCGGTATGACCACCCAGCTTTAAGCAACCCTACAATGCGACCACGTTCGAAGTCGTTTAGTTGTCTGTAAGGTCTTCTATATCGTCGTAATGACAGCTTTAGTTGCTCCTTTACGGAATTACAATGGCAGCAACAAAAAAAGATAAATTTTCTGCCTTTGTTACTGGTTTTATACTTTGCGAATTGCGCGCTAGAAATCCGCGCTATGATCGTAATTCCTGTTCATTTGCCTTGAAACTTTGGTCATTTGCATATTCGATCAAGATGTTTTTGCATACCAAATTTCATCTCGATCGCAAAAGTCCTTCTTGGTGCTTCGATTTTTTTGCAAAAGAATGTATTTCTGCCGTTCAGACGGTGTAATGGTTAGGGGAGCCGACTGCAATACCAAAGAGCCGACTTTCGAATCTCGAATAAGGTGTGTTCGCAATTGCTCGCCTCTTCATAGGAGACAGAGGTGGCCCACCTATTAAGTGCCTTCATAATAATGTGACTACCATCTCTGCCTTAGTTGTGGCCAAGCCGAAATCAGCTGAGGGCTCGCCATTGAAAAAAAAAAGATATTATTTCTTTAAGCACCTGACTACAACAGGCTCCACCATTAATAACTGTTGTTATTAACTAATTATGTGTTAACAACTACAAATTAAAACTACAAATCCATTCTAGATTTTTCGAACATTTAATATAATTCTATTTACAATAACGTTTACAAATTACGCCCAGCTACTACAATAACAAAGAAACTTAGCTTATCTGCATACTGAGAATAAGTCTGGAACGCATTTCCTAAACTTTCCAAAAACTTCTAAAACTCCAATATCGCAAAATTTAAATGCCGGGGGCTTCATTTTCTAAACGCTGGAAATTAAAAAAAACTTCCTATATAAGCAGCGGATTTCATTTCATTACTCGTCCTCCAAACCAAAACTCCTGTATAAAAGTCCAGAAGAGTCTGTATAAAAGTGTAATTATGTTGAGCAAATTCCCGAATTTTAATGTGTTTTCAAACGGCAAATTGAAATTGATGCTTAAGTATAGGTGTTTTAAAAATTTAAAGGCATTTTTTTTATTCTTCGGAGATAAATTGCAAGATTTCTTAGAAATAATTAGAAAAGAGTGAATATTTACAATAATCCTTAATCACAAATTCAAATAGGTCATACGACTACAGTGGTGATATTCGATTTGTAGACAAATGTTTCGACTGTTGCCATTACGGAAACAGCTAATTGCGAGAGATTAATGATCTGCTTGCCAAATTAAAATAGTAGAAAAAAGAAGAATTTAATATTACTTTGATAGGTGAAGTTTGGTATATGTTATTCGCTTATGCTAACTACTAATTACTCATAAAAACCCTCTAATTTTAAAGGTTCCAAGTTCCACTTATGCCGAGATTATCAAGCATTCTGCTTGATGTGTTCCGGCTGTCATCAGATGTTTGCACTGTGGGCGCTGAAGAGAGAATTAGTCCGAAGCGTGAGCCCAAAAGGGCAGGAGCTAATGGTGAAGAGGCGTGACCAGTTGTCACGTGGGCTGGAAGTTGACTTATCATTGGTTGCGAATCTTCTAAAGAATACTTCGCCAAAGTTGCAATTAAATAAAATATAAAACATACATGAAAGTAGAAATTGTAAAATAATTGCATAAACCAGTCCTCTATATTATTTACATATGTACATAGTCCAAGTCCATCAGGAGATAAACACAAGACATGGAAAGATGAGCCTGTAGGTCACATGGGTAGTCACCCACCCATGTTCAGGCTCAGACGCTTGCTGCTTGAGTTTGGATCTCTGAAATACTATTGAGATCAATATTTAATAATCTCTAATTAAGTGGGAAAGTCTTGATTTTCCTTAATCAGGTAAGCAGCGTAAGGCCTGAGAAACCTATCTTCAGCAAGTATGTCGTAGTAATTTTAAAGGTTCGTGACTGTGTACTTAAATATAACTGTGATGAAGCACATCGGAATGATTTCGTGCAAATAATTTTTAAAGCTTGAATTAACAGATACATTTTTCACTATCATGGAACGGTTACGTGTATTGCCATCTAAAAATTTATAAATTATGAATTTTCATTATTGTCATATTTTGAAATACTGTTAGTACATATTATTACTATAATGATTGCAAATGAGAACAATTTCAAAGAGATATTAAGCAAAATCAAACTTTCCTAAAGTAAGATTGGCATCTTCAGATTCATGACAACAAAAAACGGCTACTCATCTAAGTATTCGGCCAATTTTAGATTCGTTAAAGTAATTTGAAATTCTGTTGACACAAAGTGATTACAAACACAAATCGGAAGCAGTGGGGGTTTTATGGCCAATGAATCTGACACTGAAACCACAGACTGCACAGCAGGGAGTTCTCGGGATTCAGCTGTAGCGACGTTCTGCTCTGAACAGCCAGGCCAATGCAGCGTAGTTTTAAAGGTATCAGACCTAGAAAACAGTCCCATGTGCAGAATATGTTACAATGGAAACAGCAGAGAGCGACTTCTGAAACCGTGCCAGTGCAAAGGTGAGTTGAATAATCTAAACAATCTTCTGTTCACTTTACGGCTAAAAAAGAAAGAGAATGCTAAAAAGAATGATTTTCTTCGATTTATGTATAAATGAGCTTTAATTAATTATATAATTACAAAATAATGAAGGGGATTACAGTGAAGCTAGCGAGTACTAGCGATTCGTACAAAAAAATCGAATAACCTAGAGACTATTAAAAAAAATTGAGATTCAAGAATTTAAATTTTCCCGTTTTTTACGTCACTTCTTCGAATCTTAACTTATAAATCCGTTAAACATTAAGTTGAAAACTTTGTCAAGATCGCTTTCATTGACATAAGACAAAAGTATTCATTAAAGAGTAATCAAAGGTTTCTGATTTTAACGGTCGCCCTACAGCGCATGTTAAGATTTCTTATTCTCTCTCTAAGCTCGCAGTCTACCAATCTGCTCTTGTTGCACTCACTTCTGCTAGACTATTTTTTTTTTGTCTTTTTAGCTTTAATATTATCTCAAGATTTTAAAAAGCTGAATAGCAGCATATGTTTAAAATTCGCGATACAGTGTTACGTGTTGGTATACAGTTCAGTAAAATCCTAGTATACGGTACGGCCTTGGCGCGATTTTGAAAACTGTCGCCAACACCAATATGACGCGTTTACTTCTCATTATAAATGCCGCCAAATCCCGTATGTACCTTTATACTAGGATTAAACCTACACTTTTATATTTTTTTAGGCCTTGCTAAGTTCGTCATAACAATATTCAGTTTTCTTAGCAAGATGGCTAACATTTTTTGTTGTCTTTTTATATGTTAACTTTATTTCTAAAATATCACGTTCTTCGCACTTACGTAGCATAAAATTCAATTCAACAGGTATAGGTAAAAGTGTTGGGAGCACCAGAAACTTCATTAAAGATCGAACAGGTATAGCTCCCAATCACTAACCGACTATAAGAATAAGAATAAAGGTAATGATAAGTTTTTTTTTTTTTTTTTAGGAAAAAATTTTAGGTTTAAAATTTTATTATTAAGACAGGAGGACTAAAAATAGAGAAAAGTTATTAGAAAAAAAAACTAGAAGAAGGATCATTAGAAGGGTTACTGTGCAATGGGTGAATCAATTATTAGCCCACCAGATGAGACCAGATCTCGAACACTTTGTACCTTTGGGAAAGAATGGAAATCTAATAAAACAAGTTTTACATTAAGTTAGTATAGAATATATCATATGAAAAATTTAGAATAATACTTAATATAGAAAAGAGAAAAGCAGAAAATAAAATATAGAATAATATATGAAGTACAGAATAATGCATAATGCGTCATGTAATAAAATTTTGAATTTTCTAAATTTGGAATAAACGCTAAAACATAGAATATATCATATGACAAATTTAAAATAATACTTAAAATATAGAATAATACATAAATTATAGAATAATACATAATATATCGTATAATAAAATTTAGAATTTAGAATAAAATGTTAAAACATAGGCTAATACATGATGTATCATATAATAAAGTTAATAAAATAGAAGTATAAAATGTAGAAGAAAATAATATTGTATTTTAGAGTTCATGATGACAAACAGTTTTCAGTATTCATTAGGCACAGTTCATGACTCATTAAAGTGTTCATGATTATAGAGTTCATATAATGACTCATAGTTCTTTATAGAGTTCATATGTAGTATGATGAGTCGTTCTTCATCAGCTTGGGATGATTTGAGTTTTCTTCGTAATGCTTGTGTTTTGTGTTTTCCTTTGCGGAGTTCTTTTGTCCACCAGTTGATTTTTATAATGGGAGTTGATGATGTTTTGAAGAAGGTACTTTCGCAGGTATCTTGCATCTTCCTGATTAGTATTAATTAGTGTTAAGTTCCGTTTTGGTTGCACATTGAATAATAATATTGATAAAGTTATTTGAAATTGGATTGAACTTTTGTTGAAATATCTATTCTTTGTTATTATTGATTTTGAATCTTGTTAAGTGTGGTAAAGGACGTACATTCAGTTATATCAAAAGAGATATACACTGCTCGACATTAAAAATGCAACACCAAGAAGGAGTGGTCAGAAAGTGATGAAATTTGGAAAAAAGGCAGAGACAACAAGCAGCACTAAGTGGTCTTTATTTCAAAATGATAGTCAGAATACAGGGCGAGAACGGCGTCGGCTTAGTAGGATGTAGGACCACTGCGGACAGCAATGCACGAAGAAACACGTCTAGGCATAGAGTCAATAAGAGTGCGGATGGTATCCTGAGGGATGGCTCTCTATTCCCTTTCAACCATTTGCCACAGTTCGTCTTCTGAACGGGGCAGGGGCAGAGTCTGCAAACGGCGTTCAATCACATCACACACATGTTCGATTGGTGACAGGTCAAGAGAGTACGGTGGCCAGGGAAGCATCTGTATAACCTTGCAAAGGATGTTGGCAAATGCGAGCACTGTGTGGTCGGGCGTTATCCCGCTGAAAAATTGCATTAGGCAGCCCCTGAAGGTAGGGATTGTCACCGGCCGCAGTATATTATCCAAGTATTGTTGAGACCTCATAGCGCCCTGAATACGAATTAGAGGTGACCTGGAATCACAGGCAATAGCGCCCAAAACCATTATGCCACATTGTCGCGCGGTGGGGCTTTCCACAGTTACTGCCGGATTAGATCTGTCTCCACGTCGACGCCACACACGTATGCGGCGATGGGACACACAGCCTGCAGTTAATTACTACTGTACAAATTTCAGAGCAGTTGAAGATATCGTCAACAGTTTTTTGCATAAGACTATAAGAAATGTTAAAATACTTGAAAACATTGTTTAAAAATATGCTAAAGTATTATTACAAAGTGCAGAATGAATTAGCATTTATTTCTATACATTTTAATGAACGTTCTGAGTCAACAGAAATTGGAAAAATAAATATCGCACTGTTAGAATCGCTCAAGGCTAAACTAACCATTAAGCAAATTAAGCACATGCATAGGGCATCAAAGAAAAGAGGCACAAAAATTTCCGCTTTAAATCACACTGCAGCTAAATAAGACCAGGAATAACAAAATGAAAAAAAAATTGATGTAAATTTATCACTAAAATCTTTTATATGCTAAGAGTCTTAATCCGGCTGTGGAATCTCTGCAGATCAGAGAAAATGTTTATGGTCGTTTGGAATGCATTGCTAGAGACGCAAAATTATCAGATAAAAATACGAGAAAATTATAGTACTAAATCGGAATTTTGAATGTGTTAAAAACTCTGTTAGATTTTTTCGTAATGCCTTTTCTACCACACATTCTCTTTATAAATGAGCTATTTCACGTGTGTCCCTGTTACGCAAAATGACTCATTTTTTGTAAGAAACATTTGATTAGGATTTAAATATTATTAAGTTTATTGAAAATAACATAATACCACTGGTACTCTCATTCTATTGTTTAGGTTTTATTATGGAAATTAATTAAATATACATATTCATTTTTCTAATCTTCATTTCATTTAATTAAATATTCATATTCATTCATCTTCACTTCATTTAATTAGCATTCACGATTCATTCATCTCCAAAAACTTGTAGGGTTTTACTATTTAATCCTAAAGTTCTAACTTAGAACCCCACGAACACTAACAAGCGAATAATCGCTTAAGTGTGTGAACAGAACACGTAAGACTTAAAAAGGGTTTACAATCCTTTATTTTCACCTTTACAGTCAACTTTACGTACTTCCCCTTTACAGTCAGTTCCTACTTGGCACTTTACGCAAAGCCGCCACTCGAGCTTGAACTTAAAATAATAATAAATTAAACTAAAACTAGTTTAACTAAGCTATTTGAAAGGTATAGCCGAAGCTATCAGAGATCTAACTAGTTGGCCCCTAAGTATTAATTAAATCTGCGAAGCCAAGCAAGGGCCTAAGGTGTAGCCGAACGTAGCCAAAAGGCAAACTCGCGCTAGTCAAGGAATCAGACTCTCTTTCTCTTGAAGTCAGTGAAGTCACGACTTAAATAGTACTCTTTCTCATTTGCATTAACTGCGTTTCTGAATTTACATTCTGGCAGGAAATTGTAAGCTGAAATTAGAATAAGATAGGAAAGATACAAAACTTAAAATAACTGTTAATAAACTTAGGATAAACCTTACAAACTTATTTAATAAGGATATATTTTTCATTCTAATTATGTGTTTATCCCAAAAATGAAACACTAAATCTACTAACAAACTGGTAAAAATTTCAGAGCGATTGCTGTTACGACATTCATTGCCCGCCGAGAGAGGGCACTGTATAATCCTTCTAGTTTTCTCTGTATTATATATATGCTAGTGAGTAGGATGATGGTGCTGGTAAATTTTGCTAAGTGTGGAGTCTTAAATTATCGCCACCTGTACAAAAGAGGTGAACATAGGATTTTGATGTCAGGAGTGGGATAAGGTGAGAATAAGGTGGTGATCATGTGTATTGTCAAATTTTGCGTAAAAAATTCTGTGGTGGTTTGGGGATATGTGTTGTGCGAAAATCGAAAGTGAAGAAGATGGTTCCATTGTTTAGATTGTGGTGAGTAGTAATTTCGGTTTTTATAAATAATGTTAAGTGTGAAATCCTGTTTATTAATGTTGTGTACTGAGGTGTTTTTACTTGATAATTTGAGTTGATAGTGTCTGTGTTGAGTTTGATGTGTTCTTTTTGTTTTGTGCTTATTGTGTTCTAATTGTCAACTCGGGGTTATTGTACTTTTCTTTGAAATCAGATGAGTCTGAAGTCGCTTAAGTCATTAAAAAAAGACGAGTTGATGCTCGCGTAAGAGGAGTTACGATTAGTAATTCCGAGCGGGGTGAAAATAGTTATTTTGAAAGCTTTAATAGAACGTTCTGAAGTTTATGCAAGTGATGCTGAATTTGTGCAAAATGTTATTTATAATATTCTAGAGGCAAAGAAAATACAAAGTGAGAAACAAAAATCGCAAAACGAAATTAGACTAGGATTAGAGAAAATAAAACTTTCTCAGTTAGAGGCGGAATGAGCTTTTTTTTAACAGTAGAAATGTCCTGCTACAAAATCAAAATGTTGAGACGGACACTTCAAATAAAAATATGGAAAATCTAATTAAAAGTGTAAAAACATTAACAATTTCGGTACCTACCAAAGCAGAATCCTCTAATCTCTTTTTCCAATCAATTTAACGGGCTTTTAGGACAAAACAAGTACCTAAAGATTTAAAAGCAGAAATCCTATTAAATATTTTGGGAGAGAAGATCACTAATTGAATGGTATATGTGAAGGAAGAAGATATTAATAAACTAAAGTCTATAATTTTAAAGGAATTTCAGCCAACACCTCAAGAGTGCGCAAATTGTTTTCTTACTACGCAAAATTTGTCATCTGAGAGCTTTGCACAGTTCGCATCAAGGTTAAGTGCAAAATTTGAATATTATTGTCAGTTGAAAAAGGTAAAAGATTTTAAATCGTTACGCCATCTTACGGTTTCGGATAAATATTCAGTGAACTTGATTGTGAATTAAAGACCCATATAGCAGTTAAACAGGTAGAGACATGGTTCGAACCCCTAACTTTAGGTCATATCCGACCTTTTTAAGGTCCTTTTCTTATTCTTATTTTTAACATTTAACATTTAATAAATAATC
>KK113395.1:0-40365 GCA_000611955.2 Stegodyphus mimosarum
TTTCCATTTTGGAAAATAGGTTTTTGGCCTCTTTAAATTGCGTAAAGTATTCCTTGAATTTTCGTATTTGACGCTTAAGCCAGTCAAAGAATCCAAGTTCCGGCTTCTGTTGTTCTGCAGGCAAAGCTTCAGCAGCAGGAGTGTGTTGAGTTGTTTTCTGTGTAGGCGGGGCCAGCGGTTCCTTTACATCAGAGGGAGGAGCTGAGGGCTTCTTACTGGGCAGTGCAGGAAAGTCATTATTGTTAAATTTGAATTCATTATTTAACGTTGATTTGGGATCTATTTTGACTTCAGTGTTCTTTTCTATTTTATTTTGACTATTTTTATTCTTGGAAATTCATTGCAAGTTATGAGCTCTACTTGGTCCTTTTACACTCATCGGTGCTTTTTTAGGAATATTGTCTGGGTGGTAAACACATCCTCGATATGATGATACGTGATTTTCACCACACAAGGCGCAGATAGGTAGGTGTTCTCCCTCCTTTTGAGTGCATTCAAAACCTTCGTGCGGTCCAGCACACTTTTGACATCTTGGTTTATACTTGCACAGTTCTCTAATGTGCCCATAACGCTGGCATCGATGGCATTGGACTCGTCCAGGTCGAGATTTATAACTTCTGACCACTATATCTAACCCTCTGAGGGATTTTAAATCGAATATCTTCTTACTGTTTTGGTGTCCTCTTTTTGTTTCTACTAGAAATATCGGAAGATTTTTTACTGTACCATCCTCAAATTTGGTAAGTTGTTTAATTCTTGTAACTGGAATATCCAGGGCTTCAAGATCTTTTTTAATTAATTCTATATTTGCAGTTTTCGGGAGTTTTTTGATTACAGCCTTAATAGGCTTTTCCGAGTTAATTCTATATGTATGAAACGGAACTCCTCTATCCGTAAGTAGCTTGGTTACTATCCTATAATGATTAGGATCGAACAGTTTAATTTTAAGGGTGTCCCCTGTGAGGTTTCCTTTAATTTTTATTCCTAAGTCTTCAACTTCTTCTTTAAGCTTGTCCCAATCAGAGGCAAAATCCTCCAGCACAATGGGTGGGATATGGGAAGCTGTTTTCTTTGGAGTTATAAATCCATCAAGTTGATCTTGCTCCATATTATCTTCCGGGGGAAGGTTAGTGAATTTATTATTAAGTTTTGGAGAGCTATCCTCGGTTTGAGATATAGTGCGTTTGTGTGTTTTTATTGGGGATTTAAATCCCTCTGAATCAGTAGTGATTTTCTTTTTTCTATTTTTGTTTAACGGAGTGCGTACTGCAGTGTCCTTTATTTTATTCTTTTTGGGAGTACTCTTAGGAGATACACTATCCTTAGATTTATTATTACTATCGTTCGTTATTTTTACTGGGGAAGTGCATTTTGGTTTTTTGATCCACTCGTTTGCGGAGTTTTGCCTAGTTTCATTGTTAGCTTTAAGCTTTTCTTGGTCCATAACTATTGTTATGGCCGCTATGCATTCTTCTGTGTTTTTTAACGCAGTGTTTACCTCATCTGATGGGGCCTGAGTAATTAGGCTGTTATGCCTCTCAATTGAGATGATCTTAAGCTTTTCTAGTACCTTAATGGTGTCTAGATCACTTTCGTTTGTGATATTAAATTCATTGCACAATTTTTGTACCAACTGGTACGAGCTCTGAAGGGTTTGGTTATAATCCTCAAGTTCTGCCATGCCTGAACTATTACAGATAACAGTTAAGCCATGCTAAAATTAAGGAATAAACTTACCCATTAGAAGAGGTACTATCCACAGTTGCCTGAGAAAGCACGACTCCAATTGTGTAGCAGCAAAGGCAAATCCAAAGAAAGGAAAAGGCCAATGTAATCCAAAGTAATCCAAAGTGGGGAAGAGCGCAAATAATTCCCGTCTCGTCTCTACGAGCTCAGCGACAGGAATGAAAATTTAATTAAATTTCTTTTAATGCGATGTTAGTTCGAAAGTAAACAAACAGTTCACATCAATAACAAATAAAATGTGAGCAACAAGCAGTTCAAAATGTTGTTACGTTTGAAGCTTTCAAATACGTCTGTAAAAGGTCTACTGGAGTAAGATCCTTGTTGTTGTTGTTTACTATTGCTCACTTGTCAGACCTATGGTCAGCTCAAGCCCACGAAATAAGCGCAAGATACGCCTGTCGTTGGCAACAACCTGGAGCACCTTACAGGTGACAGTGCGATTTAGCTCAGTTCCGTCCCCGATTTTGATGGGCAGCACTCCGAGAAGAAGGGTCCCAGGGTCTCTCACCCCTCTACCATCAACCTCTCGAAAGAACGGGTTTCGGCTCGCCGAATATTTAGAGTGCCCCATGCCGCGCGGACAATATACATTTACAACATCCATGCCTTCCATGCTTAAATAAGAACCACTGAATGTTGCAATAACGAGAGAGAAAAAGCCAGAGGAATGCAGCGGATTCTTTTACGGAGATCTTTGACAGATCAAGTTATCATACCCTGCCTGATATTAACAGCCTTGAAAAAGCAAGCAATTCGTCGGAGAACTGCAAAATTTGAGTATGGTATTCTACGTCGCCTGATGGCAATGTATCTAGGAGACCGCAAAAGTGTCTTGATTAGAATTAGAAAACATTTCAAGATGTTCTTTTGAAGAAGTGAGGTCGGCTTTATGACTCCAAGACACTAATTTAATTAACCACATCCGACTGTTTTTATTGCTATGTATAAAAAATGTGCTATTCTACTTTGAAAAGGTCCACTAGCGGCGGAGCGGTAAAGTCGCTGAACACTGGTAGTTCGGTCCGAATTCCGGCAAACGGGCTAGCTGTACGGCGTTTTCGTGGTTTTCCCCATGTGTAACGTGAAAACGAGCCAGTTTCTCTTAGAAAGGTCTTGCACAAAGTACCCTACCCTTAAGCAGATAGCCCTCTAATGCCTTTCCGTAATTAAATAAGCGTAACTAAACCTGCTTTGAAAAAGAACGACGTTAAATGCCGTACTACGTAAATCCCACAGGTGATTGTCGCTTTAGAAAAATTAAGGCCAAATAAAATTTTAAAAACAAATGTAGGCAGTTCTAATTGGGGTAATCTTTTATTCTATTAATTTTATCAACAAATATTTAGCACGGGTTCTGAAATAGTGGAAAATTTCACCTTCCATCCACTGGGGCAAATTTTACGTTCTAAAGAAAGGAATTATTCAACCTCTAATTGGTAGATTCAAATTGTAACAATATACTAACCACGAAGAATAAAGATACGGTTCATACATATACTCAAAAAGTTATAAAAATATTCAATTCTGACACAATATAAGAGAAGCTAAATCAACAAAAATATTTCCTTCATTTATATATATTAAAAGTAATGATGATTTCAATACAGTGAGCTTTTCTAAACCCACTGCTCACAATTCCAGATGATTATGGTCTTCTGTGGAGTTGGTTACTTTATAGATTATTCGACGATGGTGTTTGTTTATGTTTTGAAATAGTGAACACTTACATATGTGCTTGCTTGAGGGAGGTAACCGTGGTAAGATGGATCACTGCATTAGTAAACATATAAACACTAAATATTTACTAAATACAATAAACTTGAAATTCATATATATATATATATATATATATATAAAAATTTGGTTTAGTTGTTATTCGAAAGGCACTGTTAAAAAAAACTGATCAGATGATATTCTGATACACAGTTAATACAGCATTAAAGGTCAGAACAGTAGGTTAAAAAGATTTGATTTAGCTATGTAAAAAATGAGGGTAAAATGAATTAAACAATCCTGCATCAAGTACTTCGTATATGCTCCAAATCTTCATAATTATCATTTGAATACATTATAAACAAAATTTGTTTTAACTCACTTAGATACGTTATTAAGATAAAATTAAAACGAAAGTGAAAAAATAGGCCATTGGTTACCAGTAAATGTAGATAGATTTTGAAGAAAATAATTTAGTTAAATTGTTTCAATACCGCAATGAATTTAGATGGATTATTTACATAAAACTAAACCAAAGTACGCCTATTTTCCTCAAGGTAATATTTGCAGGTAACCCGTGGGTTGCCAGTCACTGACTAACTTCTGAAAACGTCTTTCACGTGCTAATAAGGGAAATTACTCTTAGCATACGAGCAAGTGGACCTGGATAATGTTAAACAACTTACTTGACGTGAATTCAGCACCACTGCACAGTGTCTGCAGACAAAGCTGTTACTTCCCCATGGCGTTGTGATACTCGCACATTCGAACGGTATCTCGACCTCTCGCCCCTCATTCGAGATAAGCGCCGACTTTTTCCAAGAATATCTGTTAACACGTCAGCCGACACAGCGCGTCGACAGGACATCGCAGTTTTTGCCGATCACTCGCTTATTCCAGCAGAAAACAAAGAAAAAAATAATTATTTGATTATTGGAAAAACTCTTTCTGTGAAACTCATCATCCATTTTTGTACGCAAATCAAATAGCAAAATTTTGGAACCAGTATTTTAAGTTTGTTTTTTCTGCCAGCCAGACGACACCTGGGGGATTTCTTAACATTGTAGAAACAAGAACTTTACGCTGAGTCCTAACCACCTGCTGTAGAATAATGAGGGTTTTTGATGTTGGAGACGTGAAAAATGATAGTGTTCTCGCCGAGACTCGAAGTCTGGACCTCCCGATTACCCGTCGAGAGTGCTTCCAATCACAACCCGAAGGCATACGGAAAGGAGAGAGAGACTACCTTATATACTCCCCCTTTTAAAAGGCGGCTGCGGTTGAGGGAATCCAATCGCCTAATCCTGGTGGTGAAGAGTTTATCATCCACCACCTTTTAGTTTTAGCTTTACTGGTAGAGTCCTTAGGGTTTTTTGAAACAGACGACGTGAAAAATGAGCAATGCCCTCGTCGAGATTCGAACCCTAGACGTTTCGAAAACGTGTCAAGTATGCTTACAGTTACGTCAAGAAGGCACTCGAAAAGATAGAGAAATTACATTATACTGGACGACAAGAATTTTTATTATCGATTACGTGTTGTGCTGATAATTTATTATAAAAATTATTGATTTCTCGCCACAAAGAATACTCAAGAACTCTTGTGAGACTTTTTGACTGAAGACCAAGAACAGCGTCTGCATATTCGGTTCATTGTTTCAAAAAGTATTTAACCTAAGAAACCCAATAAAATTCCTTAATTGTTAAAAATCCGAAAATGTATTCTACACTCAAAAAGTCGGCAAGCACAGGCACGGGTAAAAGTGAATAAAACACCAGAAACTTCACTAGAGAATCGAACAGATATTTTCCCAGCACCCATCTACAGCTTGGAACCCCTTCCAACGGGTTCCGTAAATGTGTGCTTTCATTGGTGGCAATATCTGGTGGTTATTGGTTGGTGGTAGTATTAGCTCTTTGCAGTGATGATACAGAATAGACATAATAGTCGGATAAGACTAATTCGCAAATATCTAAGTGTGTGCGAAAGGTTTCAGAACTGTAAAGTATTTTTGGAAAAATAAATTTCATCAAGTTATCACCGGTTTTGTGTGCATTCAATCCAATAGGAACCTGTACACACGTAACAATATATATAATTTTAAAGTTATGAAGTTAAACATAGAATGGGAGCGAAAGGAAGGGCATATGAATCTTCGATTAGGACTAAATTTTCTAACGGAATTTTCGTAAAAAAACTTTCCATAGGGCCGAATTTGCTTGATAAATAGATCAGTGGAACCATAAGAATTGAGTAGCTATGAAAGTAGCTGAATACGTTATAGCGGCGTCATACACACCTCCTGAAGTGATGGCAGCTTAATTGCAGCGCAAGATTCTTAATAAAGATGGCACATTCGAATCCACGAGTTTCGCGAATGTTGAAAAAAAAAATTCGGGATTCAAAACCTCGTATCTTTGCGCATTTTTCATAATTCGAGTTTTTTAATTAACCCAGAAATGTTAAACGTTTTCAAATAAGAGCACAAAAAAGTTTCATTTACGTCTAGTAGAATTGTTTATTAAATAAAAAAGCGTCATTTTCCCAATTTCAAGGATCACAGTATCACCATGAGTGCACACTATATTTGTACTATTCAGAGATAACTGTTGAAATCTGAGCAGTTAATTAAAAAATAAATTAATAATAAAAAGACAAAAAAAAAGATTTGCAAGCCATCGTAATAAGAAAAATGTACTTTGATATGATAAACTGAAAAAAGACTGAAAAAATTGCAAAACTGTATGAGAACACTTCATCAGGAATTCTTAACACATGTTGCTTTTAAAATTTTTATAATTTTTCATTTGAATTTATTTGGCGTAAGTGCGAAGAAAATAATAATAAAGCTAAAAGGTTAAAAAGAAGTGATTTAGCAGGAGTGAGTGCAGCAGCAGACTGGTAGACTATGAGCTCAGCGAGAGCGTAGAAGACTACGAGCTTCGCGAGAACGTTAACAAACTCTTCAGGACGACCATTAAAATCTGAGTCATATCATATTTGTTTTTGTCTTTTATGAATACATATAATTATCATTTCGATTAAGATCAAAATTACTCATATACTAATACTGGTTTTTAGTCATTCAGATTGTTACACTTAGAAATGTACTGAAATAATTTAAAACATAAATTAAGGACTTTTGATAGGGCAATCATTTAATTGGGCAAAACATTACGATCCCGACGTGCTCCAATTAAGTTGCAAGAACTACAGTAGTACACTACAGCTGAAGTTTCCATGAATGAATTCTGACATCGAAAAAATGAACATAAGCCACGTCCAAAGAATTGCCCTTGATTCTCCGAACTGATTCACAACACCAGTAACAGGCACTTCAGAGCAATCGAAAAACCAATTACCGTGAGAACGGAAGACAAAGAATTGTCATTAGCAACGTCCTTATTTCATGATATCCTTCTGGATCTCATCCGGAAACGAGTTTCGTAAACAGATTTTGGGGCAGTTTTGAAACGTTATGTTTCATTAGAATGATCCTTTTTGTATCAAGTTTTTAAAGAGCTGGTACATTGAATCTGCAATAGATTTTGAACGGGAACACTTCTCATAGGTGCCGCCATCTTTTTGTAGGTCATCCACTGTTTGAAAAAATAGAAACCTTCTTAAGGGTAACCCTGATTTAAGGTTTTTGCGTTCTGTGCAGCTATATTTATGTAATAATTTAAAGGAGCTTTACTTTTTACTGCGATATTTTAAAACTGCAAAGTTTTTACAGAGCTTTCTTTTCTACGACGATGTTTTAGAACTGCAACATTTTCTCCTTGCTTTATTTCCTCCTGCGATATTTTGTATGCCGATATTTCTCCTTACGTTGTTTTTTCCGCGTTATTTACGTCCACAATACTTTCCCTCCATGCTTTTCACCTGTAACCGCTTTTTTAAGATTAGAAGCTTATTTATATAAGTGATCACCTTTATGCTAGGCCACACTTATGTAGGTTTCTCTTTTTCCGAACAGTGGCCAGTTTGCAAAAAGTATCCTTCAACGTTAATGAATCAAGAGGTGATATTCCGTTTTGAACGTCCTCAGAAGACTCATCTAAGATTTTGGAGGGCAACGGCACTTTACTGTCATGCACTTATCATCCATGTACCCTGGCAAATAATGCAGGCACACAGAACATTGTAATGTTCAGTTCTAATGACAGTGACGATCAGTGACGATCAATTCAGGGATTACCAATGTTATTTTTAATAATATATCTAAACTTATTATAAGGACCTCTACCATTAATGAAGGTCATGTTTGATGTACACGGGTCTGCACCGTTAATGATTAACCAACAGGTGATGCTTGATACAATTTAATTAATAATCAATCTAATTGACACAATTTCAAATACATTTAACTTGTAATATATCAGACTGATAATTTTATAAACAGTTGCAACATTACTATAACTAATAGAAAATGTAACACCGTGTAGAGACATTAGGAATTTTTTAAACAGAAATAAGAAAAATGAGCAACACCTTCGCCGGGACTCGAACCGCGAACCTCTGGAATACGCGCCCAGCGTGCTGACCACTACACCACGAAGGCATGTGACGAAGGTGGGAGAAATACCTTATATACTCCCCCTTTTAAAGGGCGACCGGGGTTCAGGGGACCTAATCGCCAAATCCCGGTGGTAGAGAATCATCACCCACCACCTTTTTAATTCGGACGCCAATGTAGGGACATTAGGTATTTTTTGAAACAGGAGAGATGAAAATGAGTAATGCCCTCGTCGGGACTCGAACCACGGACCTCTCAAATACGCGCCGAACGTGCTGACCATTACACCACGAAGGTATGCGAAGAAGGTGGAAGAAATACCTTATAACCGTATATTATACACCGAGCATGAAGCAATTTGGTTATTTTTTAACTCCACAGAACGAGCGTTTTACCCTAACGGAATCCTTGAAATTATATTCATGGCTTGAGAAATGAAACAGAAGTATTTCTTACCATTAGCCAGCTCACCAGCGTCCGAACGGGAAAGTCGCTGAACACTGGTACTTCGATCCAAGGTTTCAATCCCAGCGAATAGGCGGCTGTATGGGAGTTAAGGTAATTTTCTCCGTGTGTTATGCAAGTGTATACGAACCACTTAAAAATTCCTTTTGCTTTGTGTTAGCCTTTTCAACGTCACAATTGACCCTCAGTTCCTTTTAACGGACTACAAAGCTTATCCACATACAGCTAAAATAGTGAATATGATTTCTTTGAATAATTTAACCCAGTATATCAAACTGGTCCCTACCAGCCACTAGCTGGCGATTTACGTTTTAATGGTGGGTAGTAGAGGCTCTTATCCATCCGATGATGAAAGTCCGTTCTCCCACGTTCTCTCTCCTGTTTACGGTTTTGCCACTTCTCATAGATGCTGCTCTGTGTCTATAGCGCTCATAATGGGATTATCACATTTTAACAAAGAGTGAGGCTAGAAGAAATTTTTTCGAGAAACAAATTTCTCTTTCTCCTATCATTGAAAGTTTTCTAGCTGAACGCTGGTACCGATACATTTTCGCTGGTAGCTACACAGGACATAAATTTTCTGTCTCTAGTAAAATATAAATAAATGGATAAATTTAACTATATACATTTTTACTCCAACTCCATTTGGTGTTACTACAAGACTCCACTCAAAGAAATGCTTTGTGTTTAAGCTAAATTAACTTACTGTGAAATCGGTGGGCGGTGAAGAAATTTTACTACTTATAAAGTAGGCAGTAGGTATAAAAAGTTTGACTACCCTGATTTAACCTGATATATACACCAGACAGATCTCAAATGACATCTTAGAGAACATGTTTAGAACATTCTTGGAAGGGCAACTGGAATTTGTCTTTTCCCTACCAGAAACCGTACGACCTAAAAAAAGTGCTGCTACAGAAGCGGAGCCGTCTGTCATAGAGACTAGTAAACTGCTTCATTTCCAGTATAAAATCAACTTTGAGAGATGTATGACTTAAAGTGATGACTTAAAGAAGTCAACATGCCTTATTAACCTCTTTTTTGTTCGATTTTTCTATCTCTGTTAGCGCTGATATACTTACGCACAATCATGCATATATACCATAACTGCAGAATGGCATATTTTTACTTCCTTGTACGAAATAATGGTAGATTTGTAACTTTAAAAAAATCGGTTATCGGATTTCAACCGAAATATCCATTCTGACAGTTCCCGAATCCATTTTCACTAATTTGTGCATGACATCGATACGTACGGACCGAATAAAGGATTCTGTATTCCTAAACGGACTTTAAAATGCAGCGGATTTTATACAAATTGGGACTGTTATAACATCTAGTTGCGCACCACCCTTTTTTATTTTGATCGGCAATACGAAATATGCACATACGCTGAAGAGTGAAAACATGACCACGTACTCAGTAAAGCACTGCGCGACCTTTGGCCTGCAAAACAGCTGCAAATCGCCATGGAATGAATGGCAAAAGTTCTTGGTAGATGACTGGAGAAAGGTTGTACCAAATGTTTAAGTAGCGGTCGCGCAAAATCGAGATATTCCAATATGATAGTGTTTGACCTCTGAGTTGCTGCTGCCTGACATTCCAAATATACTCTATCCGGGTAAGATCCGGCGAGTTAGCTAGCCAGGACATTGATTGGAATTCATCTTTATGCTTCTTGAACCACTCCAAAGAGCCTTGTGACATGGGACTTTGTCCAGCTGAAAGATTCCGTTTTCAGCTGAGAAGAAAGACACCACGTAAGATTGATTCGCAGTTATATTCAAATAGTCCGCAGCTTTCATGGTTTGTTCTACCACAACTAAGGGTCCCACACCTACCCATGAGAACGTTTCGAACAGAGGAACTAGCCTGTGTATAACCTGCTTTACAGGGAAGCCACTGTTTGCCTGGAAGACGGCTTATCATGACACGACAATCGACATGATGAATGAGAAATCGTAATTCATCCGACAGACAACTGTCTTCTACTTATCCATTGCCCAGTATAGATGTTCCCGGGCCTACTGTACGCGTAGTTGACAATGACGCTTGGTGAACAGAGACACGCGAATAGAACGTCTGTCCCATATCCAACAGTGTCCGCTGAACTGTGTGTTCCGAAACACTTGCACTTGAGCCTGCACTGTACTGGGCTATCAGTCTTCAGGTCATTACAATCTGAACTCTGTGAAATTCGCTTAGATCAACAGCCTTTCCCAACACTCATAAAAATAAGTACAAGAAAGATCCAGCAGCAGTTAAATACCATTCCCACTTAATTGCATGCCCTCTAAGTCATCCAGACGAGTTCATTGAAAAATGTGGGGATGGTCATGATGTATTGTCCAGGTTCGTCAGTGTATATATAATCCCAGTCCCCTTACTCGACTTAAAAGTCTTTAAAAGGCCTTTATTTTCGCAGTCGTTGGTCTTAGACATGTACCTCCAGTTGCAGAGGTGTTTTAAATGATGAAAATTTTCATATTTTGACAATGTCAAATTTAAAAATATTAATAATAATTTTGGTCGAATGACGAATTAAACCGCCCTCTCGGTTCCTTTACTCATTACGGGAAAGTTTTACATTCGATATGAAAAAATAAAAATCATAAGAAAATTGACTTCGTAGAGTAAAAATTTACCAGGATATTTAATTTCAAAATTTGCAGTTTCTTATGTGATTTTCAACTTGCCTCGAGGAATATGCTAATTCAGTTTGAATAATTCGAGGAAATAAGTTTAAAGTAAATGCAACAAAAAAATATGTATATTTTAAAAGTCATGTGATATCCACATCAGATTTTTCGCATTATATCAGCCTATGTCCATACCTTATTCCATCAAAATTTGTCAGTCACTTCTAGAGATAATTCACCAAATGTGAAAGTTCTCTTAATTTTGAAGAATGATTGAGTTCTATGGATCCATGTGCAATATATTGAGGAATAAACAGAATACGAATTTACCCAATAAGGTCTTATCTCTTTTGTTTCACCGAAAAGATCTCATCGTTACAAATAAACACTAGAACACACTGCTGCCAATCCATATAGGAATTCGCTTTTATCTCCGGTTTTAAAGTTTATCAATTAAAGTCCTTATGTGAGCTTTATTTTTCGAACTGATGAACCAAGACGTATATTTCTAAGCTGTTTTAATTACCTGAATTATGCTTTTTCCGCTATTTCGCCGGTTGGAGAATTTCAGCATGAATCGTTGATAAAAAGCGGCAGTCATACAAACAAGTTCCTTGGCTTGATAAGTTAAAAACAGTAGCTTACAGATAATGTGGATTACCCCTTCAAAAAATCATTGTTCTTCTTAGACAAAACTGAGCCACAGTTATATCAGGACTTCTGAAAGAAGAACCGACCGAACGATTGCACATACCTCGTCACATCATCAAATGAAACAACAAGCATGTCGTTCGTGTGGTAACGACGAACACAGCAATGTTCCGCTTGAATAACGGTCTGTTGCGCAAAACCTTGTGTCAGCACGTATAATGCGACATCTGAAGGACAGGGGAATCCTTGCAAAGTTCCATTACTGTGGCAACCATTGATAGAATACACTGACTAAGTGGCTCCATTGGTGCTTTCAGTATCTCACAGGGCAAACAAATGGCGTGACATTTGAGAAGAATCTCGATTCTGTTTACGATTCCACGATGGTCAGATCTGAATGTGGCGGCACCTTCCTGACCCGTGCATTATATATCCCAGGCTAAGACTCAGTGTCTTGGTCTGGGATACATAATGCATTACTTGGAGTTATGGATCCTAGACTGTACTAGACTTTTACACGTATCTTGTACTAAACCTTTATATATCTATGTATCTCAGACTGTTCTACGTATCCCATTCTAAGACTGTATACTTAACTTCTTTGCATTATATACCCCAGACTAACTCCAAGTAACCTAATCCCATGTAATTGAATGGTAGGTACCATTACTTGGAATTATGGTTCGGACTGCCACTGAATATTTTCTCCAGCACCCACTTCATACACATTACCGATACACTCAACAGCCACTAATGTATCTTTGAAGTCTTGGAGCCTGTTGCCCTTCCTTCACCTCCAAAACTTGCCTGTGACCATGTACCAAGTTTGTGACCACATCCTTCAACAATTCTTCATGCCTGCAAGATCGCACTACTGCCTAGGCCGCTCGTTCTCCCGATTCATCGCCCATCAATCATATCTATGGTCGATGACTGGCCACCGAGTGGCCTAAGATACAACAACCGCAGCTACGCTATAAGAATTTTGGCAACGTATGTAAACAGGTAGAGGTCAAAGTAAGGGAAACATCAGACCGTCATAATAAATCACCAGATTTTGTTCTCACTTACTAGCCTTCACTTCCAATTTAAAGCTGTGTTGTTCTACGCCACAGAACCACGTCTTTTATCTTCAGAAGCCTATTATTCATCTGGGCAATGGTATCTTAATATTTGGTACACTAAATGAAACAAATTCGTTATAATAGAGTAACAGTAGCAGACTAAATTAATTCGTTTTGTACTGGACTGTTAGATTTTCCATCAGTTATCACGTTCCATTAACCACTGCTATTTACTTTCAGACAATACACTGATACATACAAGTATTACACACACAGTATTAATTTTTTTCTAACAGTTAATTAACTTGTCAATCTCGGTCACACATCTTTATTAACAGTAGGAAAACAAGCAGAGGTAGAAGCTAGGCCAGCACGTGTGTAGTAACATAGGTTATTGAGGTACTGCTGTACCTGGCTACCCCTGATAAGCTTCCTCCCTTCAAATTAGAAATCCAAGAAAGCACATCCCGGGGCAGCGATCGAGTGTCTACCACCTGTCTCTCAGGAGGATTTCAGCTTGCCGTTTATTTTGTGTGCCCCTTGCCGCTCAAGCACTATACGTTTACAAACATCCATGCCTTCTTTGGGATTTGAGTCTAGGTTTTTTGATACTACAGTCAGCGTCATTAGCCACTACCCCCTCTGGGCGGCAACATAGGCAAATATCACTCATTCAATCTTCTTTCTTTGAAAGCCGATATATATCGGCCAGTGTTAATGCCAGCCATAGTGGCTACAGCAAAAACTGCTTTCTTCGTGCCCCGCAAACAAATCGAAGCTGTAATTTTAATGAATTTATTTTTGTACAATAACGATGGCTTTTACGAGACTTTTCTTCACGATGCTGCATTTCAGATGTCCAGCAATGAGCTACTGCGATTATACAAATTTATTAAATAATAATAAAACTATGCTAAAAAAAGTTAAACGACTTACTTTTTAAAATCCTAAGAGTTCTATAAAATCTTACATAAAGTTGAAAAGACCATACATTTCTGCTGTAGGCCATCTTTTTTTCTTCACAGTGGTTTTAACAGCAGGCGCAGATTTCACTTTTAAAAAAATCTAAGAACATAATCTGATGTCCCATTCGATTCACAACCTAAGCAAAGAGGTACGAACTAAACTGAGTGTAGCTTTGTTAGTCGAATAGCCCAGTTCAATTACTTGGCTGTGATTTCTATGCATGGTTTAGATGGTCTGCGATTTTTTTCGCGTGTAAAGAGAATTTGCGTCATCTAGTATGTTGTTCTCCGTGAGCTATTTGAAACTGTTGTTCTGCAGCTGCAATTCATTTCAGTAGAATATAAATTTCTGGTATAGTTTTTAAACAGAGCGCTCACCTATGCCTTAGGCTCACAAGTATCGAGGTACACCACAAGCGAAGTTTTTCACATCTTCAGCCATACATTTCTGCCGCCAGCTTAGTGAAAAATGTAGTTAGCCTTGCTGGAGCCCTTCGTTGTAAGCAAAACGCTTTTCATCAAAAACTTGTTCACCCTTCACGATGTAGTCCAATCGCCTGTCATTGCATCCACACAGCAGCTGATTTGATGGTTGCGCAGATTTCGTTGGCAGTTTGGGAGCATTAGGCCAATATATTACAATTCCTCCGACGTTGACACATCTTCAAAAAATTAAATGTGTTCATGTATAGAATTCAATCTAATAGTCGTGGAGAGCTCTATCAGATAGTAAATGAACGTCTTGGTGGATGAAGGCAGACGTTACTACAAGATCGTACAAAACCTTCTCTGTTCTCATCTGTAATCGTGACCGGATTCAGAAATGTATGTATGTATGCATTTATGAATGGATGTATGCGTTCATGTACGCATATATACACAAAAAGGTGAAAGTAAAAGTTGCCACTGAATTAACTATTTATTGTTAATTAGTAAATCTTTCTAATCGAGAATATTAGGAATGCAAAAAGCATGTTCTTGGCAATAAATACTAACGGAGCTTCTATTAAACGACTAGTGTCGTGCTCGGTAGTCAGAACAAAGCTGAGTGACGTGATTTCGGTTGCTCACGATACATAAGGCAAAACCTACTTATATGGTATGTGCTACGCAGAGCAAAAATTCGATAAAATAAGATTCAGTGAAGTGCAGCAAAACTGTGTATAATTTAATAGGCCGTACGTGGATGTCATGTGGTGTCCACATCAGAGTTTTTTCATTTGAATAGAGCAAAGCATACCAGGGCTATCTGCATAAGAAAAGAGATGACTTTATGGAGGACTTTTTAAGCGCATGTCTGCAATACGAAAAACGCATGTCTGCGATACGAATTATCGTCTTGCGATGATTTGTAGCTGCTTTATTAATTTCCACGATATTATTTACGACTATGTTTTTAAACTGTGAAGCGTTTGAACCGCTTTATTTTCGACGACGATGTTTTGTACAAGGATGTTTTTGAACTGGGATGCTTTTTCTTTGCTTTCTTTTTCTCAGTATGTTTTATACCACGACGTTTTCACCTTTGTTTTTTCTGCGACGTTTTCGTCAACGATGATTCGGAGAACATCTGTACGTATGTATGTGTGTGTATACACGTACATATACGCACATTCATACATACACTTCTGAATCTGGTTCCGATAACAGAAGAGTATTAACTTCTCTCCCACTCTGATAAGTATCTCATACGTCTGGTTTCTAATTCTACGTCAGCACTACTTCAGGTTTACGTAAATATTACGTCAATATTACTTTTCGTTTTTAAACATTTCTTGGGGAGGGCAATAACGTTAAATTTATGCGAACGTTCAAAGAACGTTTGAAAAGCTATGCTTAATGCAAAATGTAGACTCCCAGCACAAAATCTGATAAAAATTACAATTATGGGTTTTTGAAAACTGATTTTTCATTCAATAGCTAGTTTCCAGTATTATTTAAGCTACTGCGTATGAATCGCTAAGTAAAAGCTAGTTCAGAATTCTATAAATAGGGTGTTGCAGTTCTCTAGTAGCCAATTTTTCCAAAGGGCTAGGTCAACAGCTACAAGTTTCGAGTCCAAGGTCAAACGTCCAAACGCATATTAATGCATTTTCATAGATAGCGATTTTACAAGGTTACCTCTGGATGACATATTCTCATTATACGTGACACGCGTTCTTCCCTTACAACAGCTTCGTTGCAATAATAACCCTATTTAAAATATGAAAAAAATTTTGAGGCTACCCAGTAAAAAACGCTTTTTTAGTTTTCACAATATTTTTGGTCACATATTACTCAGAATTAAATAATGACGTATTTTAAATAACAATTGCAAAGAAAGAATTTAAATAATTGAACACCCTGTTTAGCTTTTCTGTTGCTCCTTAAAATTATGTTGTAGTCTCAACATAACTCCTGTTGAGGCGTCTGATATCATAATTACGATTTATTACTCATCGCAATTAAATAATTACGGTTAACTATCATAATTTAGGTTTACTGTTATTTTATTATTACGGCTGTACTTTTAGTCACATATACCTAAAAATGCTATGCTTGCTAAAAAGGTATTATTCTTTTACTTTTTAACGCAGTCACTTAAAAAAGTGAATTAATTTTAATTTTAAATTATTACGATTAAATTACCGCAACTCTCACAGCGTGGTATAGTTCTCGATTTGCTTGAATTTATTGTTTTCTATTTTTACTATACATACACATACACTTTTGCAATTTTAGATAATATCATGTTGTAGACTCATTACTTCTGTTGAGGCACGAAACATAAATGTGCAGTTCCTTCTCTGGGATTCGAACTCTGCACTTTCCGATTGCTAGCCGGACGTGCTTTCCACGAAGGCATGCGCTAAGAAGAGTACAGGGTTTGGACAAAAGTATGGAAACACCGAAACAAAAACACTGCTGTGACTAATACGATTTAGGAAACCCGTTGGTATTTAAAACAGCTTGCAGTCTTCTCGGAATGGATAAATACAGCTCTTGTATGCCTTGTAAGTATATAAGTCTTGTATGCTTGTATGTCTTTGCCATTCTTCCTGTAAAACATTGGCAAGTTCTGTTTACCGTGGATAGCGCTCACGAAGATTTCTCTCTAAAATAGCCACAAGGGCTCAATAATATTGATATCTGGTGACTATGCTGGCCGTGTGGATTAAGGAAATTATTATTTCTTAAGCTAGAAAATTACTCTTTCTCTTCACTGCAAGAACAAACTACATGCTGTCAACTTTCTTTTAGGCTCTTCTGATTTATCCGATGCTGTTAAGATCTTACTTGGTTTACCTAAACTGCTCACTGACAATTTTGGCACAAAAATTCGTCATTGTTAGCGACCGCACGACCAAGATGGACGGTAAGCAAATGAAGAGTTTCTTACAGAAATTAAAAAGATATAAAAAAGTAATCTTAAATTACCTCATAAATTCTCTCTAAATCCATGTTTGGACCAGGTATTTTAAGCCGCTTTTTTGAAAAAATTCTAGAAATTATAGAAAGAAATACTTTATTGACACTTGTGAGGATTGGTTGATTACTTAATGTATACGAGATTAATTTGTCTTAAGAGGGATGCTTACATGGAGCCCTTTCTAGAAGAAATATTTTCTTACGAAAACCGAATGCCTTGAATGTTTTTACTTATTCTGGTTGGTTTAGTTTGATTTATTTGATTATGGCAAAGCTCTCGAAGGCTATCTACCTGTGAGGAGGATGCCCTCAGAAACGAACCTAAGGAAAACTGTCTCGTATACACGTTACACACAGAGAAAACCCCAGTTATTCTGAAAACTGATAAAATACTTCGAATAATTGGCATCCTAATACCCATGAATATGGTATTCAGCAAAGCTTTGATATAAAGAAAAAAATGGAGATGCATTGAGAGTAGATAAATTTGTCGATAATTAGAAGCTTAAAAAAATTGTAAGTTGAATCTAATGTTAAATATATATTTTCACTGAAATCGTTCTGAATTTCTAAAGCGACAGGCAAAAGCACAGTAAATACAGAACTGAAAGATGCACTGTTTGTATACAAATCAGTTTCACTCAAAAATGAATGCAATTTTGATGCTAGGAACATTCTCAGCGAAAACGTTTCGAATGTAGTCGAGATTCAGGTTTGGTTTATTTAATTAAGGCAAGGCACACGAGGGCTAATTGCCTAAGGCAACGGATGCCTTCGTGTACTACTTTCTAAGGGGAGCTTGCTCGTATACACGTTACAACATAGGGAAAACCACGAAAACGCCCATGTAGCTACTCCATTCACCAGGAATGGAATCCAGGTCGGAACTACCAGTTTTTAGCGACTTTACCGCTCGGGCGCTGGTTGGCCAGTGGTATCTCAAACCACAAACGTCTCGCTTCATGACCAAATTAGCTGAACAAAAAACGCCTCGGAATATCAACGATGTGTTGAGTTACAAACGTTCACGTTAACAACACATGATTTTCAAAGATGTTTTTATGTAACCTATAGCACAATAATTAACCCTCAAGGAGTTTTGGAAACGCCATTTTAATTTTCATTGCTTAGCTCTCATTAATGAAGCCTGGCAGAAAGTGACTTAAAGGACCATGTATTCTGCCTGGAGGATGTTGTCACCAGACTAAAGTGACCACATTTTCGTTGAGACAAAGCGGGACAAATGGGATGAAATGAGAATTATAATTTAGTTAGAAAAACATTTATCACACCGTACTATACAGTTTATTTTGGTATTTTTAATAAATGAAAATTCTCTTCTTAGCTCATCAATAAATTTACATTCTCTTTTTTTACTCATCTTTTATTTTATGGATAAATAGTACAAATAAATAATTTACTACAAAGGCTAAAAAAGAGTACGTCGATACAGACAGAAAAAAAATGGTGTCACAGAAGTATAAACTCTTCACAAACGTGATCTTCGACAACTGTTCTGCATATGCGCAAAATGGTATTAAGGTTGAATTTGCTTCGACAGCTATTTCGCGCATGCGCAACTGCTTCCCTCTGCAGTGTGATGGAGCCACTCCTGCTTTGGCGAAGCTTTCCTTCTTAACAATACATGTTCTTTGACGAAACGTAACGACAATGATGGATACCGCTGAGTAAATCTAACTCGCTACATTTTAATTTAGTTTACTCTGCATGCATTTTATATGTTTTTTTTATTTACGTATTTTTTATTTCTTCATATTCACTATAATAATAAATAATAGGTAATATATTTTTACAGTACATTTAAAATAAGAAATGCAGATATTTTCTAAAAAGCGGGACATTTTTAAAAATCGACGGGACGCGGGACAGTCCTCCAAAAAGCGGGACTGTCCCGCCAAAATCGGGACGTGTGGTCACTTTACACCAGATTGAGATGCAGGCAAAAACTTAGAACACTTTAACACCTTGGATGTTTTTCTGTCTATGATATTTTCTCTCTAAGCAAACTCTTGGGCTAGAAGGTTAACAATGAAGACGTGGGGGAGTTACCAAAAAATCACAAAAATGAGCTAAACAAGAATTAACAACAGCTTTAGAAGTAGCAACAGAGGGCGATTGTCTTCGATTGATCGATAAAAAAAATGTCTTCAGAAAGAAGAGGAATAAAAAAATTACTTTAGGTCTTTGATCTTTGCAACTTCTGCAAAATGGGATAAGATGCAGTGTTTCCGCGTAGGGGTATCACCTTGATAAACATCAGCAAATTTGAGCACAAGCATATTTAATAATCATACTTTAGAAACGATTTAAAACGTAGACGCCAACTAACCGCAATGGAAAAATTGGAGTGAAATATAGGCCCAAGTTAGCCAAACAGAGTCTTAAGCAGTGTCGAGTGGCGCTTAGAAGACTAAAAGGAGATGAAAGAGATAACACGGGCTTCACTGCGTTTTCTATAATTGCGTTATGTTATATTATGCAACCATATTCATCATCCATGCTTCTTGGCAATTACTGCAAAGCGTGAAACATAAGATATTTCTTTACCTCCTACGTGGCTCCGCAAATAGCCAATCTGAAGAGTGTTATCATTTGGCAAAGCAAAAGATCTAAAGATCTTTATCTTGGAAATTTAATGTCTATAAACTGCCTAATAAACTGGGTGATTTAAAAAGAACAAACGCTGTTATTAACAACTTTCAAAATATCAACTTATCTTTTAATAGGCTACTGTAGTGATATAATTTAAAATACACTCAATTTATATTTTATTCAAATGATTACTTTTATGAAGATTTAAACATTATGATTGTTAATAAAAAGATATTTCTAATATATATTACATATCTCAGTTATAGAATCATGTGGTTAGCTTTGAGCATAATTTTAATATATTTTTTCATTTTTTAATTGTTTGTTGTATAATTTTTAATTGTTAATGATAATTGTACTTTTATACGTTGAACTGTTTTATTGTTTACTAATGAATTTATTACTAAAAAGGGAAAAAAATCAAATAGGAAACTTAGCCCAATAAAAGTTAGCCCAGAAGGACTATTAATTTCGTTTTGGCATTTTGCGTTGGTTCACTATAAAAGTCTGAATCACTTTTCAAAATGTTGCTACCAAATATTATCGCCCTGTATTATGTTTAAAGAAATTAAATAATGAAGGATCTGCATGAATGTATGTATGTTTCTCGCATTGTGAAACACCAACGGTACCTAGAAACACCCAATTCTGAATAACGTAGTCCTCCACTCGAATATGGGCATCTAAAAACCCAAATTTGGAATTCGTTTTATTATCTATTTCATATTTTGTAAAACGCTAATGATTTTTTATTAACAAGCTCAAAGATTTCAAAGCGTTCCATCAGCATTAACATCGCATGCATCTTCAAGCACAGATATTTTATTTTATGCGCGAAGTTTCTGCAGAGATGTTGCAGTGTCTAACGGTATTCTGCATCGAATAACTTTGAATGTCTATATCACTTTTCAAATCCCGTTCTGAATCCCCGTGAAAAAAAAAACGCCCATTTGGGCGTAATATAAAATCTGAAAGTTTTCAGTTTTTTTTTTTTTTTAAGTGATTATGAAATGAAAACGGCCACGATTCTGTGCCGAAATATATAATATATGGCGTTCGAAACCTCTCGATTCAGTTACAATAAAATCGTAGACGCTCCTCAAATTTATAGGTTGGAATACTAATTATAATTTAATTTACATCAATCAGATCTTTTACTGAAAATTAAAATTAAAATTAAAAGTATTAAGAAATGCTTCCATTGTCTTTAAACCACTAACTTTGCTAAGAAATTACAAATTTAATTTTCAAATTTAAATTTGAAAACTAAGCTTTGCGTAATGGCAACAGTCAGAAAATTCGGTGCGAAGGGCTAAGAATTATAAATTAAAGATCTTATAATATGAGCTGTTGCAGTTCAGTATTTATTACAAGTACCAAAATTTAATTAATTGAAAAAAATTTCAAAGAAACATAAATCTAAATAAATTTTTGAATTTTCTGCTTTATTGACCAGTTTTTCATTTATTTAGAATATTTTTTAAATTAAACCATTCCTAATGTACATATCACTGATCTAGCTATTTAACTTAATATGCGGAATGGTATAAAGGGCCGTCAGCGATATGTTTTCTCATTCTGGATCGGACCAGAAATCTGACCTCAGAATAAGAGTGAGTGTGATCACGTGCAAGTAATAAATCATTCAGGAAGTTAAAATCTCTTTACGGAAATGGAAAAAATAAAAGTGATCCGCTCCAGATAAAGTGTTGCAGAGTTACGAACAAAGTATCTTTTTCACACTTTCTCGTTGGTTACCAGGTTATGTCAAAGCATAGTAACTGAAAAGCAAAAAAAAAAGATAAATATTTATATTTTCTTCCAAATTCTTTTTTCAAGCTTGTTTAGTAGGCGACAAAATGTGGTACAAACTGTCTGTGTTGAGGGTTCTTAACATTGCGGGCCACAATGAAGCATTTAAAAAAAGAAACTGACCCACATTTATGGTGCATAAATAAAACACACCACGGAACTTTCGTATAATTAGGCATTCCACTATCAGAAATAAAATCTACGGAGAACTACCAGTGCTTGGTTATTTTGGCCCACATAGCTACTCCTCAGCCTCGCAATTTAGAAGTTGTTTCCTACCCCATGATAAAGGAGAATGCAATTCTGTATGTATACTCACTAAGTTATGTGGAAGTAGGAGTTTCACAAACTCTCGACTTAATGTGGACTGAGAGACTGGCGAGTTTCCGAAAAGTCGAGTTTTACGGAATAAGGGGTGGATTTTTTCAGAACTCTTAATATTTAACTCTTTGATGCGCCCGATATTATTTTTATAATATTTTAACCAAAAAATTCTAGAAATCGAATATTATGATCCCAGAGAAAGATAATATATGACTTTTAAAAAAATCTACTCTTGCCCATTGATCTGCGAGTGGTAGTACCGCATTTTCCATTTGTCTAGCCAGTTAGTAACTAGCAGTAAATCCAGGCTCTCATTCTTGAAATTCATCATAAAATTTTATGGCTTTCTCTTGTAAAATTGGTCCTGAAATGGGGATTCCCTGTTCCTTTTGCTGTCTGAACGACAAATAAAGCGCCTCGCTCACTTTTCCATATTCGCCACTTTTCATAATTTTTCTTCCTTTTAAACTATCTGTGCATGCGCTTTTCATACATCAAGACTCGATTTCAAATCTTTTCTTTTTCTACCCTATCAAAGTAGTCCGTTCAACATCTTAATCCATGGTAATTTTGTTTACACTCTCCTCCCCCCCCCCTTGTCCAGTCTCTTTAAGACATCCAATTTCATTTCCATTGTCACGTTAGTTTGTTTTCTTTTGTTTTCGAACATTTTCCACTTCACAGAATATCAAAAGTTCCTAAAAATATGTAACATTTATACGCCTGTATGTGAACTGAGGAACAATACCCGCAATGGATTGGTGTGAGTTAAGTTTGCAATAAGGTACTGTCACAAAACTTCAAACAACTCTCTTAACGTTACGTGACAATAGAAAGGAACGTGAGCCAGCGGCCAGCCGCTATCTGATTTTCTTCGTATCCTCGAAAGAAACAAAGAACATTGCCAAGTATTACAATATATCTTGAAATATGTTAGGCATGTCTAAGAATTAATGGCAAAATCCAGCAAAAACTTTAAAAAAAAAAGTTGATTGGAACAAACTCAGTCGAACAGAACGGGAACTGACATGCGCATAAATAATAATTATATATAGAGTATGTAATATTTGCTCTGTTTCGCCTAGAGATATGTTAGAAAAGTTCCTAAAAAGTTGTCGAGATATCGGCAGTCGAGTTTGCGGGACTCTACTGCATATGCTAAAGAAGCAATGCCCTCGCCAAGAGGCGAACCTGGACCTCTCGACTGCGCGCCAAGTGTGCTACCGTTATACCACGAAAGCATGCAGAAAGGAGGGAGAAAATACCTTATAAGTTTCGCTTAGAAAGTCCTCTCATGAAGTCATCCCTCTTCTTATACAGATAGCCCTGGTATGCTTTTCTGTATTCAAATGAAAAAATCTTGATGTGGACACCACATGATTTCCATGTACGGCCTATTAAATTCTACACAATTTTTGCTGCACTTCATTTAAACTAATTTTCTCGAATTTTTGCTCACACACCATCTAAGTATTTTTTGCCTTGTGTATCGTGAGCAACCGAAATCACTTAACTCAGCTTTGTTCTCACTACCGAGCACGACACTAGTTGTTTAATAGAAGCTCCGTTAGTATTTATTGCCAAGAACATGCTTTTATTGTTTCTAATATTCTCGATTAGAAAGATTTACTAATTAACAATAAATAGTTAACGCAGTGGCAATTTTTACTTTCACCTCTTTAATGAAAAGACTTCTTTCACTTTTAATTTTTGAGTGTAAGGCTGCTTTCACTTTCAGTTCTTTGATGAAAAGGCAAAAAAAATCTGAAATTCTTGATGACTGAAACCAACCAGTACCATGAAATGTAACGCCAAAAATTAAAAATTTTATATTTATAAATATAACTAATATATTTACTAATTATAGATATATGAATTACTTTAAAAAATTATTTTTACAAAATTAAACTAAATATTTACAAAATAAAATTCAAATTTTACAAAATAACAGATTGTACTATTCCTTTTTACTTCCTCATACAAAGTAAAGGAAGTATTGTAATCGCGAAAAATTTCGGATGTCATATTTCAACGAAAATACCCATTTTGACTGCTCTCGAATATATTTAGACGCTTTTTCTGCTTGACATTTATACGTACGGGCAGAATAAAGGACTATTTCTTCCAAAACGAACTGTAAAATGGATATAAAATGGATTCAGAAGGAATCAAAAACAATTAGCCGTAGAACATTGAAATTTGAAACGTGGGACTGCTGTTGCCACTCCTATGAAGTTTACTATTTCCTATTTGCTAATATTTAATTTTTCATAATTTCGATCTATGAATCTGGCAACCAGGTCTGTTTTGAATTAAGCGATCGGGGAATTCCCGTTCTATCTTCGCAGCATTTAAGATACGATACGTAAGTTATTGAATGTTATTCATCTTCGTGATGTACGGATCATTAGATCATTATGTTAAACTCTGTATGTAAATAGCCTCTTTAATCTCTCTGTGTTTGTGAAGTGAAATAAATTGGATATTAAACGAAGTCAGAATTTGAATCGAATACAAGTGGCGTCCGTGACAGGACTGTACTCTGCACTGAGAAATCAGAAGTGGCTAAATTCAAGTTACTTTAATGAAGGTAAACAAGTTAATTTCTGAATTTATTTAACTTTTGATTGCTTCTGAGTTATTTATAAAAGTTTGTTTCGTGAAGAGTTTTTTATGTTCATGTAATAGTTACATACGTTTAAGAAGTACGTTTACATTCGAAATACGTTATATACGTTTAAGAAATACGTTTGATGTACGTGCAAGTAAAACATGACTTCAGAAAAAACACAGACTGAGGCTGAGCAAGCAAAACTGGAAACTAAGTTACGAGGTGAAAGAACTAATTTACGCCGTCTCTTTACCACAGCGGCGAATACGTTTAATGATATTCATCGTAAAATTGATGTTGATAAGGACATTCACGTACAGTTTTGCAAAGTTGTTGAGAAAGCAGAGCGTTTATTTAAAGTAGATGAAGAAATTAAAAAATTAATTAGTTTTACGGATGAAGAGTATGATGCAATGGAATCTTACAGAGATAAATTTACTGAAGTACGAGTTATATACGAGAAGAATTATAATCAATATAATGAAAGTAAATCTGTAATTTCTAATAAGGTTGCATCTGATAACTTAAAACTTCCCAAATTACGTCTTAAGGAGTATGATCTTATGCCTAGATCATGGGTTGCATTTTGGGGTCAGTTTTCTCGAGTTCATGAAGATGAAAATTTAAGAGAAGAAGATAAATTTCAGTATCTGCTTTCTTCGTTAAAACCAAAAACTAAAGCACGCGATATAGCGGAAAGTTACCCACCTTCTAAGGATAACTACGCGAAAGTTATTGAACATTTAAAGTCCCGATTTGGCAGAAAGGACTTATTGATTGAAGTTTACATTCGAGATCTTTTGGCATTAGTAAATAACAAATCAGTCATCAAGTTAGCTGATTTATACGATAAACTTGGTTCCTATCTACGAGCGTTAGAGACATTGGGTGTGACAACATCGAATTACGCAGCAATGCTGTATCCTGTTGTGGAATCATGTCTTCCGACTGAAATTCTAAAGGCTTGGGACAGATATAGACTCAACAGAGAAGTCGAGGAAGGAGAACAAATCCTCGCAAAGGAGAAGATTCTGGAAAATTTGATGTCTTTCTTACGTCATGAAGTAGAGGGTGAAGAGCATCGGGTTTTAGCAGAAAATGCGTTCGGAAGTGGTACGAAACGAAAGGAATTCCAAAAACCAGTTCAACGAGATGAACCTACTGCTGCTACTCTAATTTCGAACACATCTGGAAGAAAAATTAGTTGTATATTCTGTGACCGTCCTCATCCAAGTCAGGATTGTCAAAAATTGTCGACAATAAATTACGATGACAGAAAGTCCCAAGTTATGCGACGGAAATGCTGCCTTGTTTGCCTTAAGCCTGGTCATATGGCAAAAGGGTGTCACAGTAGTGTAAAATGTTTGATTTGTGGACGGAGGCATTACGCGTTACTTTGCCCAGATTTAGGTAAAGATATTAACTCTTCATCAAAGGACAAAGTCGCAGAAGAAAAGCAAAAATCTACCAAGACGCTGTTGACAAATCTTCCCTCAGAACGTGAAATTTATTTGAAAACAATCATGATCAGACTACGGCACAGAGGCAAGGAAATCTGTGCACGAGCCTTAATGGATGATGGATCACATCGTTCCTATATTGAGAAGAGCTTAGCTGCTGAATTAAATCTTTCCCCTTCCGGAAAGGAAATGTTATCTCAAGGACTGTTTGGCGGAGGAATTACTCCGGCTGCTGAGCATACGAAATATGTTGTAACCATTGAAAGTTTAGATCGAAAGTATTCTACTTCAATGTCTCTGCTCGATCAACCGAAGATTTGCTCTACGTTACCCAGAATACGTGATGAAACATTACTTGTTGAACTTGCTTCTCGAGGAATAAAACTGACAGATGTCGGAAGAGATTCGCCACCTATAAGAATTCTTCTAGGAGCTGACGTACTTGGAAGCATTTTGACAGGAAGAATTGAAGTACTTACATCTGGTATTTCAGCCGTGGAAACTTTATTAGGTTGGACAATTTTAGGACTAGGTAAGAAAAAACAAGTGGTCAATATGGTCACGTTAAACCTCCAAAATTTTGAGCTGCCAAAGATGTGGGATTTCATTCAAAGGGAATGTGCTTTAGTGAAAATCAAATGGATATTTAGCCCTCCGTCTGCCCCATGGTACGGTGGATTTTGGGAAAGAATGGTTCGTTGTATCAAGGAACTTCTTCGAAAGTGTTTAGGAAAATCCTGTGTCACATATGAAGAAATGTTGACATTGCTCACTGACTGTGAGGCCACAATAAATGGACGACCACTGACATATTTGTCAGACGATCCTAACGAACTGAGACCTCTTACGCCTGCTCACTTTATTCAAGATTTAGGCGAGCGAGAAACTGTTGATTTGGACTTAATTGACTCTCAGCATTTATTGAAACGTGTACGTTACCTTCATAACTTACGGCTAAATCTACGAAAACGTTTCTATAAAGAATATCTAGGAGAATTAGTAAGAAGTCCAAAGTCATCTTCACGGAGAAAGACGATTTCTCCAGGAGAAATTGTCCTAGTGGAGTCAAAGAACCCAAATAGGATAAATTGGCCTTTAGCACAGGTAATTGAACTGTTTCCTGGCAAAGACAATATTGAACGTGTTGCGAAACTACGAGTAGCCAATGGTGAAATCATACGACCCCTTCAACGAATCTTCCCTTTGGAGCTTACTTCTGCCGACAACTTCATAAAAATGTCTCAGAAAACCGAGACTGCACCAGAGACAGAGTCATGTGAAAACGAGGTTCCTAAAAATATAAGGGTAACTCGAAGTGGTCGCCGAGTAGTACCTGTAAAACGCATGGACTTATGAACTATTATTGACTTTTTTCCCTAGTACTTAATAACTATAATGCCAGTTTATATATTTATTGTTTTTTAATGTCATTTCACATGTTTATAATTCTTAGTTCAACTTCATTTCATGTATTACAATTTATATCTGCTATATATGTGTATTATTTCGTTTTGTATTGCTTTAAGGTAAATTTGCCTGCAATACAAAAGGTGGGAGGATGTTGCCACTCCTATGAAGTTTACTATTTCCTGTTTGCTAATATTTAATTTTTCATAATTTCGATCTATGAATCTGGCAACCAGGTCTGTTTTTGAATTAAGCGATCGGGGAATTCCCGTTCTATCTTCGCAGCATTTAAGATACGATACGTAAGTTATTGAATGTTATTCATCTTCGTGATGTACGGATCATTAGATCATTATGTTAAACTCTGTATGTAAATAGCCTCTTTAATCTCTCTGTGTTTGTGAAGTGAAATAAATTGGATATTAAACGAAGTCAGAATTTGAATCGAATAACTGCTATAATATGTGGGTTCGCACCTCCCTTTTTTGTTGCAATCAGCTGCACCAAACATGTATATTTATATGTTGCCGTTAAAGTATGAAATCCGTTATTTTATAGAAAACCTAGTTATTCCATGAAATAACTGATCGTGTCCGTTAAAGCGTAAAACTCTCTTGTATTTCATGGTTTAACTAGTTATTTCATAGAATAACGATCTGCAGCCCGTTAAAGTGTAAAATAATCTATATCATATATCTCGCTTTTTAGTATAAGGTACATTTACGTTTCGTTTAAAAATATGGAATGTTCGTGTAAAACCCAGTGTGTCAACAAAAAATGTTTTTGTTTTAGAAATAATGTTCTTTGTAATTCCAAGTGTCATTTTAGTAATCCTTGTTGTAACAAATGATTTTACGGTCCGTTTCCATAAATACCATTTATACGCTGCATAAATTAGATAAATTGCTTCTTTTTCATTTTAATTGTCTATCATTAGTTTATTTATAGAATACCTAGTTATTTCATTTTAGATAAATTGTTTATTTTACACTTTAACTGTCTCTCATTAGTTAATTTATAGAATACCTAGTTATTTCATAGAATAACTAGTTAAAGTGTCAAATTATTAACATATTACAGATTTTAACGGACACGATCAGTTATTTCATGGAATAACTAGGTATTCTATGAAATAACTGCATTATATACTTTAACGGTAACATATATATATATATAATAGACAAAACAGTAAGAAATTTGGAACCAAAACCACAAAGATGAGAAAATGATATTTTAAAACCAGTAAAATCTTTAAATTTCCCAAGAAAAATATTAAAAAAAAAAAAACTAAGTGTTTCTAAACCAGAAGAAACCATACTTCACAGAAGTCTATAAATTTAATCATTTGATACTTGATTAACATGTTATCTACTAAACAAATTTTGTTGTGATATCTCTTGTCTTTCTTGGTGTTGCAATTTGGGTGGCCAGCAGTGTGTATTCGATAATATATTCTTATTGCTGTACTTATATATTTTCCATCACAATTTATCAAACTTTGCAGTGAGAATACATTATACAGAGACAAACTATATGCATTATACTATTATTATTATTATTATTGAAGTCTCGAAGCATTCCTTATAATTCAAAAAATAATATAGCTTTTAAATATCAACAAATTTTATTTTCAATAAAATCCACTAATTCGTTTGATGCTTAAAACTTACAGTTTATTGCTTTACGAAATTATTATGAAAATGGTTAGTTACATTCGATTTTAAGCAACACACACTAATTCGATTATTATTTACGTGTTCCGCCCTAAGACACTATATGGGAGGAAGGGATGCCTTCGTGGAGGACGTCTTAAGGGAAACTGGCTCGTATTAACACGTCATACATGAGGAAAAGCACGAAAACGCCTATGCAGCCAGCCCGTTGGCGGAATTCGAACCTCAGACTGAACTACCAGTGCTCAGGGACTTTACACCGGTGGTGAGCAATGCTTTATAATGAGCTACTTTAATAGTTTTAAATTTTTATGAACTAAGTTCCATTAAGGTTCACTTGAAGTTAACACTCAGAGCAAACACTCAAAAAAAAGTTATGCTATATTTACACATTCTGAAATGGTTGAATATACAGTACATTCTTGTAATGATAGCGCCCAATATATTGCGTTTCCTGATAGAATGCATGTGTTGGCTAAAATCGAATGTAAATGACCAATTTCAGAATAACTGCCTAAAACAGCTAACTGTAATTTTTAAGCATCAATCGAATTAGAGGATTTCATTGAAAATAATATTTGTTGATTGAAAATAATAATTATGATGAATGCTGCGAGACTTCAGCAGGGCTATTAGCTCCAATAAAATTCAGGGTATGGTAATTTGAAAAAAAAGGGGGGAAAGCAATTCAAGGGGGAATTACATTTGCATACCAGTGGAAAAGGAAAAGGCTTGCCATGGTGAAACATTGGAAACGTGTAGACAAAATGTTAATACCAATGTTAATACCATAAAACACGGAGAACAAATTTAAATATTATAACATAGATACCTGTAGTCTTTTCTCTATTAGCTATATCAATATTAATATAAGTCACGAAAAATACTTAAAATAGACATATTTCAATAATTTAATGAAAACTAATTTCAGTCTGAAAAATAAAGAAACCTTAAGTACAAAATGTGCAGAATGCAAAAATGTTAACTTCGATTTAAGGGTTCAAAAAAGGAACTACGAATTTTTGTTACTAACTTTAAATTTAAAGCTCCTCAGCTGTTGTTAAACTGTGCCTTTTCGCACGCGAAATGCTGTTTTACAGCCTGCCTTATCCTACCCAATAAGTTTAGAAAACAATATTTAAGCACACAAAATGATTTCATCCCTCTCAAATAGAAGAGAGTAGTTTTAAAAAGAGGGCGGAACTTTTGAACTAATTTGGTTCATGGCCCGAAAGTAATTTTGGCAATACTTTTGCGTCGGCTTGAACATATACCTGTCAGCTTTTACAACTACGAATCAAAGAATTTCCATTGCCTAATAAATAATAAACAGCGAAAATGGCGGCGTATGCAAGCTTTTCACTCTTTTCTGCCCTAAGAATGAACAGCTCATAGGGCAATTCTGCGAAAGTTTTATTCCAACGTTACTATAATATTGCTCCTTCCAGATAAAGTTTTCGGAAAGCAAATCATCATTTATGGGGAAAAACATTTAAGCATTATGGGATAAATTTATAATGAGAATAAAATAAGAAAGGAATCGGAATCGCTTGTCTAGTAATTATTACCCTTCTCGAAAATTGGGTTCAATATCACCTTTTTAAGAAAATGACAGATAAAATGGGTTTTAGATATAGAATCTCAAAGCGTATCTTTAAAATCAATCAGCGTATCTTTAAAATTTCAGGCAGACAGTCTCGCACGCTGAAGATAATGTTTTTTGTACAGTGTTGCCATTGCTGGCTTTGAAATGATGCCAGCAATGGCAACACTGTACAAAAATAATTTTTGATTAACATACTAAATTATTGAGTATGTTAATCAAAAATTCGTTAAAGTTTTATAAAATATGAAATAGATAATAAAACAAATTCCAAGTCCCAAATTTGGGCTTCCAGATGCCCATATTCCATTTGAGAACTACGTTATTCAAAATTTGATGGCGCTAGTACCGTTGTTTTTTTACAGTGCGAGAAATATACATGCAGAATATTCATTATTTAATTTCTTTAATGTAGGGTTCTAATATTTAGTGGCAAAAATCTGAAAAGTGAAACGCCGTTCGTAGAGAACCAACGCATAATGCCAAAAACGCTTCCGGGTAAATTGCCCCTTTGCGCTAATAATAAATATTATTTTTATAAAAAAGCTTTTATTTAAAACTCATAAAATTATTAATGAACTAAAAGGGAAAAAAATAATTTACCCCATAATTTAATGGGAGCAATGTATTAAATAAAACTCTTCTCAAAATTCATCAACAATTTTATATCACGAATAAAAAATGCGTAGGCTCCTAAGTGAAATATAACTATCGAAACCCATTGTCAAAAGTCATAATTATTACAAATTTATCAGAATCCGCGAGTAGCTGTAAGCCATAGGCGGGTGATGGGAATAGGAGTGCAAAGCATTAAGAGTTTTTACAGTTATGTTTTTGGAGAAGTAAATACATATGCAGTTGCAGAGGGTTTAGAGCCCCTAATTCCCCCATAATGTAAGACTGAACAGTGTATAGCAGAAAATAAACAATACCTGGCGGTCCGATCGTAAACATTTTGGCTTGCTTTTCAAGACACCGGAGTATTTCCCATAAACATTCCAACGAGATGCTTGTCTCAAGCGAAATGAATGAACTCCGTTCGTTTCGCCAACGAACGTGAAATAAATAATCCGAAGGTCATTAGCACAAACAAACAACAAAATCCAAACAAGGAACTATCATCGAAATAATTCGGATTGGTGAGAGCAGCATTACTTATCACGACAAATTAATAATCCTGAAATGGTTCAGATACCGACTCCTTTCTGGCTCGAGTTCTTCAGCAAAACAAAATTTAGCACCGTGTGCCAAAAGTCTTCGCCTTGGAAACAAAATTAACAGAAACAACACCGCCGTCGTCCGTCTTGTGGATTCGACGAAACAGCTGGAAGTTGCGTCACAAGTCAGAAAATTTTGTACGGAAGGAAAATTATTTTTGCATTCGAAAACAGTCCCGCAGATTCTTTGCCTTTACTACATTAAAGCAAAAAGGACAGGGCGGAATACTAATCAAGGAAAGAAACAGGCCATTCTTCTAACGTTTAGTGAGCGATCTAGCCATCTATCTGCATATTAATGTAGGTTCCGACCAAAATCTGCATATGCTCCTCTTTAATAACTGACACATCATTAAAAGAACTTCAATTTCATCTGCAGTAGGTGGTGCAGTCGGTGACACGAGTGACTCTTGAAGAATACAGGGGCTCGGAACGCCAACATATGGCGGAGTTCTAAATCTGCATGCGGTTTATCGCTCCATAAAACTATTAATAACGTACTTAACCTATAATGCAAACACATATGCATATATTAACACATAGTATAAGTTTTTATATAAAATACATTTTGAATTTGTGCCACAAAATAAAGAAAAATAATTACCCAAAAGGGCAAAAGATATTGAAATTGAATTATTTGTTAACAAGTATACGATATACAACAGAAGAATAAGTCTTCGCAAATAGTTTAAATAATATTTTTTAAGGTAAATTTGGTGAAGTATTTAACTAGAATAAAACAAAAATGTACATCAAGTTCTTTTTTTTTTTTTTTTTTGCTTAAATATTTTACTAGAATATACATTTAACTAAATGTACGACGAGTACTGTTTTGATTGAGTATTTAACTATTTAGAATAAAACAAAAATGTATGTCGAGTTCTTTCTTTTTTTGCTTAAATAGTTAACTAGAACGTACATTTAATTAAATGTACGTCGAGTTCTTTTTTGACTTTTTGCTGTACTTAAAACTCTTTATTGCTTAAGTATTTAGCTAGAATAAAACCGAAATGTACGCCGCGTTCTTTTTTTGCTTAAATATTCAACTAGAATAAAACAGAAACACACGACGAGTTTCTTTTGCTTAAGTATTTAGCTGGAATAAAACAGAAATGCACAGCGATTTTTTTAGCACAAAGGACCTTAGCTCAGAAGGGCTATTAATTTCGTTTTGGCATTTTGCATTGAAAACTTTAAATGTCCGTTCCACTTTTGAAATTGTTGCCACTAAATATTATCGCCCTGTGTTATATGTAAAGAAATTAAATAATGAAGAATCTGCCTAAATCTATATTTCTCGCATAACGATAAAACAACGGTATTTAGAACCATCAAGTTTTGAATAACCTAACCCTACACTGAGTATGGGCATCTGAAAGCCCTAATTTGGAATTTGGAATTTCTTTTATTATCGATTTCATATTTTGTAACACTTTAACGAATTTGGGATTAACAAACTCAATGATTTCAATGCCAACAATGGCAACACTATACGAAAAAAAAATTATCTCTAGCGCGCGAGACTGCTCATCGGAACTAAAGATATGCTCATTTTAAAATTAATTTTGCAATATTGCAGCTGAATTGAATCTTATGGTTTAAGTGCCAAGAACATAAATAAAGGTAACACACAAAGCGTTAAAAAACGTCGCTTTGAGAGTAATGTAAAATCTGAAAGCTTTTAGATTTTTTTCCCTAAAGTATTTAGGTAGAATAAAACAGAAATACAGGATGAGTTCTTTCTTGCTTAAGGAATCTGTTAGCGATGAGCAACATAGAACTTTGAAATTTTGCGGTTATAGAAATTCGCTGCATAAGAAATACTACATCAAATATAATAAACTAGAGAATATGTTACATTTTCTTAGAGTAACGGGCTCTAAACAGAATCAAGTGTGGATGGATGTGTGTGGGAAACTTAAGAATCTGGAAAGAGCAACATTTTGACGAAGCAAATTTAAAATTCATCTTACTGCTGCTGATTAAAATAGTATGATTTCGAAAACAAATACGCAAACAACAGGCTTTTAGAATTTAAGAAATTCTTCCCTTCAAAAAGAGCTGCACTCTTTAAGTCAGGTGACAAAGCTGATTTCTCTGTTCGATTGTCACAAAGTTGTTTTCTGACATGGGCTATCTAAGCCTACAGTTTCTGCTGGCCATTACATCTCGACGAGTTTGAAAATTTTGACCGGCCACCAAAGTGACCTTAACTGCGCACCTGATTACTGCTGACATTGAGATAAAGCATGCCTTCACATTTCCAGGAATATTTGATTCGGAAAAAAAATAGAATGTGTACCACACCTTCCATATAGCCCAGACATTATCTCCAGGCGATTGGTTTTTATTCCTTCGTCTAATAGCAGAACTTGCAGGCCATTGTTTTGATTAGTCAACGACCATTCTGAAGAAAGATGAGGCAGTTTTAAAGAAGACATCGAAAGAAGCATTCCAGCATATGTTCCAGATGTGGCTGACATATCAAGCCAAGTGTATAGTAATCATTGGTAAATATTTAGAAAATGACATCATCAAAACAGACTTCTAATATCTTTCAAGATTAATACATTGTTCTCATTCTTTTATACTATACTTCGCATATCGTTAAGTTTAGATTCTCTGTTTGCAAGATAAACCGTCTGTCACCTACGCTGATATTGTCTGGTAGCTTACGAAACATTGTAGACGCTATCCTGCGTTTGTTTCCCTTCATGGAATTTAGGTGGTGCTAAGTCTACAAGAAATTGTTTGCTAGCACGTTGACAAATTTTTAACTTTTTATGACATATTTCTGTCAAGTATACCCTTTTGTCTTAAACTATTCACATAAAGCAAAGCAAATTACCGATTACGACTTTTAGCCAGGCAAGCAGAGAAACATGTAAACATAATGATTCAATGGCTGCAAACGACAGGAAGATATTAGATGATTCTCTCTGTCTTACGATGTAGATCCTGTATCTTTCCTCCAGCCAACTTCTGTATCTTGAACGGCCAATTTGAGGTGAGTCTTGGCCCCTCGTCCTGCACACGATGTTATATTTAACAAATATTTAGAAATATGTCTTAATAATAAACACTAGTTGTCGCAAGATCCTTGTGGTATTATTTTCAAATAACCTTTGTACGAAATAGTAATAATCTTTGTATGAAAATAGTAATAAAATGATCAGAAGTATAATAATGCATACCAATTCTGAAATTTGGTTAATACTAATGATTTTGTTAACCTAGCCACAAGCCACCGGTTGGACATCTTTGTCTTACACTACGAATTTCCATAACTCAGTTTAATGCGTCATCGTCATTGACGACCTTTCAGTCTTTTGGTTTACTTTCGCTCTTTCGCTTTAGAAGGTGAAACTTGATTGTTGATTGTTTATTTACTTCTGGTACACAACTACAAAAGAGAGTTTTAACCAGTATATTACATATTAATACCATATTAACATTTGCTTCATTTGAAAAAATATGATGTACACTGATACATCGTCGCACGGAGGCGGAATAAGGAAGATGAAAGTTCCTGAATTTGGGTAAAGTACACAATAAACAGTCAAAATCTCGATAGACGATGCGTTGAGTCGTGAAGGCAGGCTTAAGAAGGAGCACGTGACTTTTTAAAGTTGCTTTAATAAATTGTAGTAAACTAGAATTCGAAGTCGAGATTCGAAAAATAATCGAACGCAGCAATTCCAACTCGAGTTTGTCTATAATGGATTTTAAGATTTAAATTTCACGAAAAATTCTTTGGCTTTTTGCATGTGAATTTTTATCCAGATGAAAAAGGATATATCCTTTTCTTTTTCTGCTTCTTGCTTTTTCTTGAACCAAGTTGAAAAGGTGTCCGGGATGTTTCCTTCTTTTGTATTGGGTAAGGCAGGAAATTCTGAATCCGCAAGTCGCAAATTATTTCTTTCTGAAGCTTCGTTTTTAGCTTTGGCTGCTCCTATGGCTTTAAGGATATTTTTAGAGTGCTTAACGCAACCCTTGTACGTAGAAATATGATCTCCACCACGGAGGGTACAAGTTGCAGGCTTTTGATCCTCTTTTTTCTGAATACAAGTGTATGTTTCATGTTACTTTGCACATTTCATGCATCGTGCTGCACAATGACAAAGTCTCCGTATGTGCTCGTGTCTTTGACACTTATGGCACTGCACAGGCTCAGATTTAGATTTGTAAGTGGCGATGAAAGGTGAAACTTACAAAAGTTACTTCAATTTATATTAATTGCAGCCCGCGCTCCAGAACTTCTTACGTGGCCTTTATTTTTTTAACCGTTTCGTATAGATAGCTACTTTAAATCACAAAACGTTTTAAATGGCGCAAATACTCATATTTTCACAATTTTAAAATTTAAGCAATCAGTCTTGTAAAAATTATGAAAAACTAGCTTTTTTTATATTGTCTAACAGTCCGTAAAGTTATATTTAAGAAAACTTTATACCCGCCACAAAAATAAAACACAGAAAGCTTGACTCCCTTAGCAGGAAACTAATCGAAATACTTAATTTCAAAGTTTAGAACTTTTGCTATCGTTTTCGGCTTGTCTTTCAGGGACCCCCTAATAAATAATTAAAATAATTCGAGATTGATCTTTTACCTTAAATGCCATTCAATGATATTGTTTTGTTGGAGGCACTAAAGCAACAAGAATCAGCGTCAGTTGCATAAACTTTTAGGTTTTGGTTTGGTTTATTTGATTACGGCGAGGGCTATCTGCTAAAGAGAGGAATGCCTTCGTGGAAGACTTTCTACAGAAACTGGCTCGTATACACGTTACGCATGGGGAAAATGCGAAAATACCTATGCAGCCAAAGCTCGTTCAATAGGATTCGAACCTTAGACCGAACTACCAGTGTTCAGCGACTTTGTTGCTCGGCCACTTGTGGACCCTAAAATTTCAGAACTAGCTTCGAAAGTTTGAAAAAAAAAAAGCATCTCTTTCAGCTGCAAGAGTGACTCTCTTATCATTTTTGAATTGTAACATTTTTTAATTGCCGCCCAGACGGTATAGTGGTTAAGGGAGCTTGCTGTGGTACCGAAGGGTTCGGATTCGAAGCCCAGAGGAGGCATGGTTTAACTGTTCCTCCTTTCACAGAAGGCAACGGTGGAGGTCTATTAAGTGCCTTCAAAGTAAAACGGCCACTACTCGGGCCTCAGGAATGGCTAATACTGAATAGGAAAGTGCCCGCCATTGGGTTAAAAAAAAACTCACATTCTTTAATTTATAACTTTGTTATAATTAATATGCCGAAAGAATTTTCAAGTAATTTATACGTTTTCAAACGATAAAGATACGTTATCAGTATTTTCATGAATTGTTGCTTTAAAATCGTACAAAAAATTTCGTTGACTAGAAATACTTTTTGTTTCTAATTTATTTAAATTGTGTTAAGTGTTATGTGCCAATAAGGAAGACTGCCAGTATTTTATAAAACGCGAATTCTATAATATTCTGTGAATAAGATTTTCTTTTCGGAAAAAAAAAATTAAAAAATTCTATCACGACAAAGTACATTGCAAATGCTTGTCACTCAGCCTTTCAACTTCAGCAAACTTTGGGCTGAAATGATATTTTACTTTTAGTTATGAACAAATACAAACATGTTCTTCAGTTTGTATATAGTCCCTGAATATGATCTCAAAATTTAAAATAAAATATCTCGGCGAATTTTGTTGTACAAGTCATGCTTTTTTTTTTATTTAATTTTTATAATGAATGTAAAATTTCCTTAACGTAACTAGAAGTACCAACGAACCGTATAAAAAGCTACATTTCATAAATTTAAATGCGAAAACATGCATATATGAGTCAGTTAAAATATTTTTCTAACTGTAAGTGTATATATCTACGACCAACAGTTGCGAAAGTAAAAGCTGCTTAATGATTTTTGTGGACACATTTACATATTATCGCATCATCGTTTCTTTTGGTATTATTTTAGGTTTTATAAGCAGTTCATAGGTTTGTGGGTATCTTACAAAAGCATTAAGACTTTCTCAAGCAGATTAATGGCAACTACTTCCTTTTTCGCCATTTAGGCTTACCAAAGACTGAAAAACGGGGGAAACGTATATTTCTGTCGTCATCCTATAAAAGTCTTTTCATGAGTACATAGAGCGATATTCACAAAGTCGTGTAGACTGTTTAGAAGATTCAGGAAAGAATCCGCGACACGTCCTTAGGCAAGACATTATACTGAAATTCGAGTTAACCGCAAAATATAGGATGTCAGGTCATTTTGTGTTAGTTATAAATTGTGAAATTAAAGTTGCTAAAATTTTAGAACATACAGTTAAACCTATATTATACGTCAGTATGGGACCGTGATCATAGATAGCAGAAACTCCCCTTTGCATCGCCCTCACCAGCATATACGGCCAGTCGATAGCATATATTTATTTTTAATATAGTTTATAGTACACTTTGTATAAAAGTCTAATTAGACTTAAAAACTGAGGTTACAACTTTTTAATTCGTACAGTTGTGGCGTTTTACTTATTTAATTCCAATGTTCAATCACAGAACCCCACAAACACTAACAAGCGAATAATCGCTTAAGTGTGTGAATAAACAAGTAAGACTAAGAAGGGTTAACTACCCTTTATTTCTCAGAATATTTACAATCAGTCCCTGACTCAGAACTTACGCAAAGCCTCCACTTGGGCTTGAACTTAAATAATTATGAACTTAAACTAAACTAAGCTTAACTAAGGCTATCTGAAAGATATAGCCAAAGCTATCAGAATTCTAAGTAGTTGGCCCCTAAATATTAATTAAATCGTCGAAGCCAAGCATTCATTGCGTTTTTGAAACTGCATTTCGGTAGGAAATTGTAAGCTGAAATTAGAATAGATAGGACAGTTGCCTAACTTAAAATAACTGTTAGTAAAATTAGGATAAACCTTACACAGTAAAAACACAAACTTCAACACAAACACAACTTAGCAGTAAAAACACAAACACAACTGAACAGTAAAAAAACGAACTTCGCATTAAACCCAAAACAGTGTCCAGCCACAAGGTAACTATCAAATACCTTTAACATAACTCACTCACACTGCTTTAACTAAGTTCTTCTTCTCTTGGAGGAAAAGAAAATGTCATACACAAGCAGAATTCATAATGAAGTTCATATATCTAAGTGTATCTTGTGTATCTAAGTGTGTAAGACCCCTTTTTATTAAGAGCTCAAATAAGTTTACCAGAAGGCACTCCCGATGCATACAAACCAGCCAGCATTTACGGCTCAAAAAAGAAGAATTTTAAATTAGAACTAATCTAAGTCTTATTTAAGCAAAGGCTACGCGGAGATATTAAACGTGCAAGTTGGCTCTAATCTGCACCAGTGTGACAGCAAAATCCGAAAGAATAAAGCAATATCATAGACAGGAATGCTATCAACTAGTAACGTGGCAGGCAGAACGTTCAAACACGATCTGACTAAAGCAACTTCAGATTTCCTTCTTGCTCCTAGCATCAGCTTCTTGGAAATTATAGCCAATATATCTATATATGCCTTTAGGTCATTCACGTTGAATGTGTTAGGTGAAGTGCACAAAAGTTCACAGTACGTCGGTGAATCAGAACTCAAATATTTTATAGCATTTCTGTGAAGCATTTCTTGTCCCTGCATAGGTGCTGTCATCTCTGTGGCGGTGAGAAACTCATACTGACTATACACAAACAAACATAGTATACAAACTGTATACTATGTATTATATACATACGATTATTATTATTATTATATACGATAGCAATATGACTAGAAATAAGTGTAGCAAATAATAAATGAAATAAAGATGAAATGTAGATGAGTGAAAATATTCCAAGTAAAACTTCGAAGTACGGGGCCCGAAACAATGAACGGTGAGGAGGAAAAATGGGTTCTAAACCATTGAGCTATCTGGACATTAGTAAATGTATAACAATCGTAATAATGTCAGTATTAATACAAGTCTTGGCTAAATACGAGTAAATAAAATCTGTACGTTATTATACAATGAAGAGCTTCACCACGCAGATTATGGTGAATCGTGCGCGGTCTTTTAACGATGCTTTCAATAAAACCTTAATTAGCAACCATTCTGATTGCAGGATATGGATATGGGGAATTTAATATATTTTAGAAGAAACTGGTTTGCTTATAAGATTTGATGGTGGATATGGGAGATTTTTAGGTCTTTATGAATTTGATAATTTCGTACAAATCAGGGTGCAAACCCTCACTTAAGCACACGCAAGCTAAAACTTGTATTCTGGCAGGAAAACAGAAAGGGAGAAATGACAGTAAAGATTCGTAAATAAAATAACTGGTTAATTAGCATAAATATCTTACAAACAAAAATTTTTTATTTAGGTAACTAAATCGTTTTTCCAAGGAAGAGAATCATGCATTGAATAGCTAATCTCAGTATCAGTCTTATAAACTTCTAAAAGAAATACTGCACAAATAAAAGAATTTC
>KK113395.1:40381-51680 GCA_000611955.2 Stegodyphus mimosarum
CTGAGATTCGAGGCTTGATTTATGAAACCGGGAGCCCGAGCCAACATATGTTACGGGGGCCCTCTACTTTTCCGAATGTAACCATTGCTAGTGATGCAGTTTGCATTTCATATTCTATGAAATATTCTCATAATTTAATATTCTTTATTGAAAGTTATTTTAAGAAAACATTTCTTTCGTACGTTTTATTTTTACGTTTTTGATTTAGTATGGATAGCATTAATTTAAACAGGATCTTTTTTATTTATTTTTTTCCCTAAAAGAAACTGAAGAAACGAAATGACGCTAAAGAATATATATTGTTTTTACTACAAACCTTAATTAAAATATAAAGATACGATCAAATTACGGCAGTTAAAATGTTTATCAATTTAATAATCGAGTATTATTAATAAAATGATAAAAGTAAAAAATTCAGTTTCCTGCAGACCTGGAAGAAATCTGTTTTTTCTGATGAGTTGGGTTTCTAATATTATCCTTTTAAAACCTAGAATAATAATAATATAATAAATAATAATAAAAATAAAACTTTACATATATTGAATATTATATGATGGTAGAGTCATTAGGTATTTGTTTGAAAGCAGGAGAAATGAAAAATGAGCAACGCCTTCATCGCCGAGAATCGAACCACGGACCTCCTTGTTACGCGTCGAGTATACTGATAAGTACACCACGAAGGCACGTGAAGAAAGCAGGAGAAATACCTTATAAGATAATGTAGAAGCCTTCTTGTAAATGGAGGCTTAATACTGGATCTGCGAAATTTAAGCGCTGACGATATTGATTTTAGATTGAATTTCGTTAGATAATCATCTCATTTGAGGCTCCGACAAAAATTAAGATTTCTCTCAAAATCTGAAAATACGTGGAAGCAGATTCCAATGGGATCCGGCTGAATTAATGCATCGATTATCTGTAGGTCAGAACTGTGTGCAATGTCACGTAAACGAAGGTCTTGTAATGCATAACCAGCCGATAACGAGAACCCTATTGTATATCAAATAGATCTTTGGAGAACAGGGCAGGGCAAGACATTAACTCTCTTCAAGAGTTCCGATTCTGGGCTACATAATAATTAAAAAAAAAGTGACAATCCACAGAAGTGAGTCAGACCAAGTCCCCACGCTGTCTGCCGAGTGGTCATTAATGGGCCTCGGGGCTATGACGTCACAACGCAGGTGCGCTTCGTGGAAAAGAGCCGCCTAATGACAGCCAATTAACCCTTTTAATAGCGCCGCGCACAAATTTTTTTTATTATTACTATTAAGGACCTTTCTTTAACCGCGTCATTCCCCGACACCAATTGTAGCCCCCAACCATTTCTTGAAATTCGATCTTGGGAGTCACGTTCGCCAGTTTTCGAACTTGTTTTCCCTATCGAACTCACGTGCAATCTTCCTGCACGCTGGAGAACAGTTCTGCTTGTTGTCGTATCTGTCTCATCCATCTGACGTATAAAAAGTTGACGGAATTTCTCCTAAGGTGGTTAATAAAAAATGGTAAAGAGCTTGGAGAACACATCTGCATACATTTGGTGAAGGGAAGGGGGCATGAATCAATGCGGTATAGATGCGTCAAAGAAGACATGTGGTGGTTGTTAAGTGTCAGTGACAAAAATTGCATCACGTGCTGGATGTCGTGTAAGAACAGAGAATTTTTCTTTGAGTCTTTGCTCAAGACTTTTTTTATTTATTTAAGCATCTCAGTCTCGATGGGATAACTAATTTGATAGAGTTTAATTATCTAATGTGATGCAATATTACATAATTAATTATTTAAATAAGTAATTGTTTAATTTAAGGATTAACGATAAAGCATTCAGTTATAGTTATCCAATTCTCTTGCACGCTAAATTTAATGGTAAAAATCGCACAATTCTGTACTAGTTATGTAATAAAATTGTGTTTCTAACATCTTATGTGAATCACAATGATGTTAAAAATATTCATAAAAATTCTCAGTTATATTACTCAAATAAGTAAATATCCTTTAATTTATCAAGAAGAGGTTTATCTTTATAAAAAATATTACTTTTTTTCCATTTGCTAAATTACAAATATTTACGATCCTTATTATCATTTTAATTAACTTTAATCATTTATCTTTATTCACTACATATTATTTATCAAAATAATCGTTTATTAAATTTACCAAAATAATCCTTTATTCAATTCAATATTAAAAAAATCATTTTATTTATTAATTCCTTCATTGCTGTTTTTATAAAATGAAGATTCTGTGAGTTCATCGCACTACGGAAAGACGGTGGCACCTACAGCCACAAAAGTTTAAACACACTAAATATTGCACCTAAATATATGTACCATAAAACCCTATTTTTGAATTTCGAATTTTGTAAAAAATTTATTTTATATTTTGCAAGAATTTTATATTTAATAAGATTCATAAAATCAACGCATTGATTATTTCCGCACACATATTGTTGTAGTGATTGATGCATGCGTCTTTTATGATATCGAGCATAAGCTATTAAAAATTTGGAAACTGCATAGGAAAAAAAATAAAAGTATATACGCCTATAAACTGTATAAAAAACTGATTTTAAAAGAAGTTCTTTGCATACTTTTGTAATAAGTAAATAGAAGTTTCCCTCATAAATATATTTTTTTTTTAAGTTGAAATAATTTATTGAATATATGAAGTAAGTTATTATATGAAATAAGTTATCTTATTTTGCAGACAAAATTTAGAATAAAAAATCTAGAATAAAAATAATAATTATGTGAAATAACTTATCTTATTTTGTAGACAAAATTTAGAATAAAAAATCTGATGTATACACCACATGACTTCCTTGTACGGAATATTAAATTATGCGCACTTTTGTCTGCATTTCATTTATTTATTTCCTCGAATTTCATTATAGATATATATTTCTCATTGAATTAATTCAGTTCTCCCATCGCGACTAGGCAAAAGTACATAAAACCCCAAAATATCTTTATTAAAAATTGAAAAATGTAGAAAAATATAAAACACCAAATACAGTTAATTAAAAAAGCAATTTTTTCAATTCAAATTAGACTTTCTACGCAAAAAAATCAATTCGGCCAGCGGGCAAGAAGACCGATTTTTCGGTGTACAAAACTGGAGGTTTTCTTTTGGTCCCACTCGGCAAAAAGACACTGAATGTGCAGAAACTGACTTAATTCACTATTCTGCTGCTAAGTTTCAAATGTAAACAAATATTGCTGATATGGTGTATAAAAAAAGGGTTATCCGCACTTGAACAACTTTTAAATTGATGATAATTCTACAACTATAATATGCTGGTTAACTAAAGGCATAAAAACCTTAACCAGAAGATAAGAACAACATAATTCAATAATTTTTAAAACAAAAAATGCACAATTTACTAACATATAAAGATAAAAAAAGCTGAGCTCACAGAGCCGAGTAACAAAGCAGTATATATATTTATATACTTTTGGTAAGCCCGATTGCAACCAAAAAGGGAGGTGGTCAAATGCATATTGTAGTAGTCCTATATACAAAATTGCAACGTTCTGAGTCTACTCGCTTTTGAGTTATGCGAGATACCTTCATATGTAGGTACGTACAGACGTCACGAAAACATCTCTTCTGAATCCCTTTTAAATCCTTTTTGCAACCGTTTTGGGAAAAAGAGTCCTATATTCTGTCCTGCGAACAGATGTCACGCAAAAGCATCGTGAAATTGCAATCGATAACGGCCAAAATGGATATTTTCGTTGAAATATGACACCCGAACATTTTCGAGATTACAATACTTCGTTTACTTCGTACAAGGAAGGAAAAACAGCTTATTCTTTAAGAACCACTAGTTGCCGAGTGGTTAAGACCACTGAATACTGGTAGTTTGACTTGGGTTCCATCCCAGGTGTACAGGTTTGATTGACTTTCCCCATGTGTACAGTGAATTCAAGCCAAATTCCCTTAGCTATAAAGCCTTTGTAAACTTTGCCATTTTCAATTAACCTAAACTTATTTAACGACTATGTACAAAGAGTAAAATATGGATCAATTTAGTCCTTTCCTTCAGATCTTCACGAATTACTAGCATTGGTGCAGATACCTCCGTTTTTTGAGCAATTACAATTTGAATAATAACAATCAAATCCATTGACAGTTGTGCCGGTCTTTTCGATAATAATAATGCCTACCAGTGCCCAAACTGCTCATCTGAGCTCAAATCCCAGTGAACGGCTGGCTGCATGGGAATTTTCGTGTTTTTTCCTCAAATGTAACGTGAATACGAACCAATTTCCCTTAGAAAGTCCATGAAGACATCCTTTTCTTCAAATGCTTTTAAGATTACATCCAATTTATTTAAACTTGATTTAAAAATCTGATCTTATCACTTAAAACGATCCCACCAGTAACCCAGCGGTAAACATTGATTGTTCGACTTGGGATCGAATGTCGGTCAACAGGCTGGCTGCACGAGAATTTTCGTGGCTTTTCAGATACGCGACATGAAAACGAATTAGCGTCTCTTAAAATGCCATCAACGAAGAGATCTACCTTTCAAACAGAGAGCCCTCGAATTATCTGCCCCTAATTTAAACAGTTCTTAAAATTTATGAGCCTGCTGAAAAAGGCGATTAAACATTTTGATTTTAAAGTACCCGATCGATTTTTGAAACCGCCAGAAGTCGAAATATTATGTTAAAAGTTTGTGAAAAAGTTTCATTTCTTTTTTTATCTACTCGGTACTGCAAAAATCAAAAATTGGAGATGATTTATCTGTCCATTCAGCATAGATAAAATAAAAAAAAATGCATCGACTTTTGAAAAATCAGGTGCGGAATGAAACATTTTCACTGTAATATGTAAGCGTACAGTATTTCAATAAGAAAATCTGCTACAGAAATGATGACGAAAATCAGCCTCAACATTTAATTTACACTGACGACCCAAAACATTATGACCATCTCCACATTTTTCAAGGAACTCGTCTGGGTGATGTGGAGGGCACATGATTACGTGGAAATGGTATTTAACTGCTATTGGAGAAGATAAGAAATCATTCTTGCACTTACTTTTGCAAGTTATGCGTGAGGCTACCAATCTAAGCGAATTTGGTATAGGGCAGGTTGTAATGGTCCGAAGATTCAGGACAAATATCTCCGAAATTGCGCGACTGGTAGGTCGTTCACGATTTGCCTTTGTTAATATGTATGCAAAGTCGGGGACTGCTCCGCTTGGTACAGCAAAATCGGCGCCAGATAGTAGTTCAGTTGACAACCTGATACAATGCAGGTCCAAGTGCAAGTTTTTCGGAACACACAGTTCAGTAAACACTGTTGGATATGGGACTGCGCAGCAAACGTCCCACTCGTGTGCCTCTGTTGAGCCAATGTCATTATCAACAGCGCCTACAGTGGGTCATTATTGTAGAAATATTAAATATTTTTACAATAATGGTTTATCTTCATGTTTAAAGCAATAGTATACGACAACTAGAAGAATAAAAGTTAACTTTTAAAATATCGCTAAATAAAAATTACAACAGTAGTATTTGACATAATAATTGTATTTCACTCCCATCAATAGATACTTAAATAGAATCGTTTTTATTGCATTTCCAAATAAAACGTGTAAATGCCAGAGTAGTCACAGAACATATCTAACATGATTGCAATTGAAAAAAAAATTTGGATTTTAAAACTTTTTTCAACACCTATGCCTTTTTAACTAATTTCAATGACTTCTACTACTCCCTCGTATCGGCTTCTTCACCTCTTTCTATTGTTTCTAAAAGAATTATTACAGTTCCTATCTTCGATCCAACTGTTTCTAGAGCCAACAATTATTTAGGAAGAAGCTCTTTTATCTTAAAACATATAGGTGCTGAAAACTTTCATCGCAGATTAAACATGGCTGATCAAAAATTAATCACAAACGTCACTGAACTGGCACACAAGCTACTTGTCGAACAAGAACTAATTATCGAGAATCTACAAGGACAAGTTGAAACATTACGGGAACACAACGACTCTCTCCAAAAAGTAATTTCAATCATAGAGCCTGCCAATCTCAATCCCACAACTACTACCGCAGCATCTACACCCCAACTCCATATTGATCATACATCAGAAGAGCCAGAAGCTCCGTTTAGACTAGAGCAAAGGAAGAAAAACAAATTTCGTCAGCAATTAACCCCACCAGAACACACCCTTATAATACCTTCAAAAGATCCAAATAGTACATCTAAAAATATACAACAACAATTGGCAACTCAGGTTGAACCCGAAGAAGTTGCGGATTCCTAACAAGCAAATTAGGCCTACAAGATCAAAAAATTTATTAATCCGTTGTGCTTCTAAAAAACACGTCACATCTGTGATTCCTTACAACTACAAACACCAAAACCGTTGAGGGACTTCATAATTGTCTTTGGTGTATCATCTGAATTTACAGCGAACGATCTTATTCCAGCTTTTGAGACTCATTTACCTTTTGAGAAAGAAGGAGCAATTCACCCTAAAACTCCGATTCATAGTGCGGATTCCAAGACCAACTGGGTAATTAACTTGGATAGAAATTATTTGAATAAACTAGGACAACAAGGATGAATTTACTTGGGACTCATTTCCTGCTCGTTTAGACGCTACGTTCCGCTTGCTTCGCTGTTTCAACTGTCAAGGCCTAAGCCATCAGAGCCGCACCTGCACAGAACCTCCTTCTTGTGTTCAGTGTGCTAAAGCACACGAAGTATCAACTCCTAACTGCCAGGAAATTCCAACGTGCATAAACTGCACAAACTCTAACCTAAATAAAGGTACCCATTTTGATTGCAATCACTTGACTAATTCCAAGTTATGCCAGACTTACAAAGGGGAACTGCAGCAACTATTGAGGAACCCCAATCAGAATTAAGTTCCACTTCTCTTCATAGTTTCAAAAGTCTAAAATTTCTACAGTGTAACTTACAAAGATCCACAGTTGCAACAAATCATATGATTCAGAAATATTTTGAATTGGGAATGGACTTCTAGTAATAGAATCTTTCTGTCTCACAATAAATTGGTTGGAATAGTCTACAATAGCTCCTTATCTCCCATGATATGGAAGACAACTCAGCATACCATCTCCATAGCCTTAGATACAGCAGAAGGTTGCTTTCTGATCGTTTCTGCTTATTTCCCACCCTGTAAAAATATCGATTCCTTTCTATTTGAACTAGATCACCTTAAATTATGCTCATTCAAAAATTATATCTTAGGAGGAGATTTCAATGAATGGAACTACTTTCAACTATGGAATTCAATCTCTGAAAAGTCAAGATCGTCCCCACTTATAGATTTCATTGAAACTAAGCACCTGGTGATTCTAAATTCTACTGATTCTCTACCGACTTTTGATTCTCTTCGTGCAAAAGGCTGGCCGGACCTTACCCTTTCAACTACTAACCTAGCACCGCTAATACAAGATTCGACGGCCCATGATTGCATCGCTTCAGGTGATCTTAATGCTATTACTTTTAGTTTTCATGTCTACCTCACTGCAATTTTCACAACACGATTCAAGACTTTCTATGATGGAATTAAAAAATTAAAGAGGCACTTGTAACCTTTTATAGACAGACTCACCAAGAATCTCAAAAAATGTAACATAGCTGTGATTTCTACAACGTCTACAAGCAACTGATAACATGCTGTAAGATAGCATATCGATAAACTTTTCGAACAAAAGACTCACACACAAGTACTGGTATTTCTTGGTGGTATGACATCTTACCTACGGATCGCAGAAATTTACGAAAGCTCAGAAGGCAAGCACAAGCAACAACTGACCGTACTACTCGACGTGACCTATTTTTTAACTATAAAAAATCATAAGCCCCTTTTAAACGAAAAATCGCAATTGCCAAGCAAGATTCCCGGCTCCAATTCTGCACAAAAACAGTTGATACCTAAGGAACAGTTTTCAAAATCGCCACAGGTAAGATTTTCAGACACACAGTTCTACCAACAGAAATACTCCCAATGGCTGAGTCACCAACAGATACAATAAAATTCGTTCTTTCATCCCTTTTCAAGAATGATCCACCAGCTGATGACAGAGGACAGCAATGAAAATTGAGAGCCAAATTTAATAACTATGATTCCCATAGGCACAGCAATATCCATACTCATCAACCAGCTAAGTAATCGTTGTATAAACCTTTTTATTTATTTTTAATATAGTCATTTATTTATTTATATTTATTTTATTCCTTTCTTTTTGTTTCCATTTTTCTTTTCTTTTATTTGCTTTTTTTTCTTTATTAGATCAAGCATTTGTAAAATTTAATCAGCAGCTTTGTTTTTCTTATATTAAGTACCAACTTATAACTCTGAATTATATATAGCATATGAATGCAAGTTGCCTTTTTATGAAATACTGCTACTATATGTACTCTCTGATTTTTAAAAAAAAATACAGCCCTACTCTGGTGGTGGCGGCTGCTGGATTGTATTTGATTTCCCGCTGAGCAGGCATTATTCTATTTGGTATACTCCCCAGGTCAGAAGCTTGCTCAGTGGTGATAAATAAATAAATAAAAGTGGGCCCGGGAACATCGAGACCGGACCATAGATAAGTGGAAGACAGTTGTCTGGCCAGATGAATAACAATTTCTCATTCACTACATAGATGGTCATTTCAGGGTACGCCATCTTCGATGTGAACAGTTGCTCCTCCGTGTAAAGCAAGTCATGCACAGGCTGGCGGTATCGGTATTACGTGTTGGAGGACGTTCTCATGGGCGGCTATGAGACCCTTATTTGTGGTAGACAGACCCTGAAAGCTGCGGACTGTCTGAACATAACTGCGGATCAGTTGCTCCCTTACATGACATCTGTTTTCCCAACTGGAAGTGGAATCTTCCACCAGAACAACGCAGCGCTTATGTCACAAGGGTCGAATTTTGTTGGAGTGATTCGAGGAGTATAAGGATGAATTCCAGTTAATGTTTTGACCACCTAACCTCTGAATCTGAATCCGGTAGAGCAAATTTGGGATGTCAATGACGCGGTAGCTCAGATTTCAATATTCACCACCATGTCGGAATATCTCGATTTTGTCTGACCACTGCTTATACATTTGTTACAACCTATGTCCAGTCATCTACCAAGAACTTGTGGCATTCATGCCAAGGCGAGTTGCAGCTGTTTTGCAGGCCAAAGGTCGTGCATCGCGTTATTGAGTAGATGGTTATAATGTCTTGGCTCTTCAGTGAAGTTAAACGAACAGAAAAAACAGAACAGAAAAGACAGAAATCAGTTCAAGTAAAAACACTGTAATAACAATAAATTAAGTTTCAAAAGCGAGATTAAACGAAGAAAAGAAATCAATTAAGAGAACACCACGTGTCGTAGATGGGGAATTAAATAAAATACGGAATACGAGATAGAAGAATGATAAATACTATTTTAAATATTATTACTTCTCCTTTAACATCAAAGTAAATATTCTTATTGAAGTTTTTAATGTTATTAAGTAGCAGGTTTAATAAAGAACATAAGAAAATGTCGATTGCTCAACTTCCATCATATTTTACTTTTCTCATATATTATTACTTATACATTTCATTATTTGATATTAGTACTTAAAAGTGAAAAAAAAAATCTGAAAGAACCCAAATTTTCGCACCAGAGGGTTTGTTAAGGTTTTTTTGCTCTCGTTTAGTTCGTTATTTACCCATTTGTTCTTGGATTCACTTCTGCTAACACAACATTGCCTTAACTTCATTTCTAAACATCGTTTTGTTCGCTTTTAGGTAACCTGAAGATTCAAGAGTAAAATCACAAAATTTTTAAAGGCATCATATTTTTAAAATTCCAGATAGAGTGTTAAGTGTTTCCGTACATTTTTATATTTTTGTTTTTAGTCTTTTTTCAGTTCTTTAGATCGTTGAATAGATCATCTTGTTAAGAAATCGTTCCGTTTTCCTAACAAAATGATCTATACGATTTCGTTTTTTATTTTATTTTATTATTAAAGATCACTTTCTTCGCACTTACGGCACATAAAATTCAACAGCCAAATCACACAAAACTTTTAATATGCATATAATCAAGCATATGTTTAATATGCAACAGATATTTAAAATTCCCGGTATTAACCAATTATTTTAGAATTTCCGAAAGTGTGTTGTCATACATTATTTCTTTAATAATAAATGACAATGGCGATAACATTTGGGAGCAACATCCTTTTAGTTACACTTTTAAATAATACAAGTTAGTAACATAATTTTATTCGAAAAGTGATAGTGAGAAAAATGTAAAGATCGAGGCAACAGCACTTCTTCGGTCTTAAAAATCACACCACTAGCTTTCTACTTAAATATGTTTGTTTTTTAAATCGTAAATAGATGGCGCCACGGTTTAGAAATATTCGGCTTGGAAGAAATTCAACGCTTCTTGGTTCATCCCCAATTCGTGTGTACACCGTGATTTTAAACTAGACACAGTTCAAAATTATATTCAAGAGCTTTCTAGAAATTTCATTTGTTCAGTTCTCCCGTTCTAACAACTGCATCAACTCTCTTCGCTGTTCACCATTTCCCAGGGAAAACGTTGACGTTCTACACCCTTATCACTTTTTACTCATGTTAGATTAGTCATATGCATCGAGTTTGATCTTCCACCAGAAATTCTCTATTCGTCGACTGATGGCGGTCACTTGATATAATGTATTCTTGACTTCTTCACACTCCTCTTACGATGGCCTTTCAACTGATGCAAAGGAAAAGGAAGCTTTGCTTTCTGAAACTCTAAATCTAACATATGTCACGATGCTTTGTAAGGTCCAGATTTGTTCCGCTCCGAGGATGACCATATTTACCCTTCTCGAATGGTATTAATAATGCATTTAACGTAATATTATCAAAAGTTCTTTTTTAGCTCAAACTAGCCATGCCATAAAAACTAGATTGCTCGATAGGGCTGTTAATTTCGTTTTGGCATTTTGCGTTGAATCACTATAAAACGGTATATCACTTTTCAATTTGTTGCCACCAAATATTATCGCACTGTGTTAAAGAAATTAAATAAAGAAGAATCTATATAAATTCATATTTCTCGCATTGTGATAAAATAACGGTACCTAGGGCTATCAAATTTTGAATAACATAATCATCCACCGAATATGGGCATCTGGAAGCCCTAATGTTGTTTTATTACCGATTTCGTAATTTGTAACACTTTAATGAATTCTTGAGTAACAAACTCAACGATTTCAAAGCGAGCAAAGGCAACACTATACACACACACACACACAAAAAAAAAAAAAAAAAAAAAAAATC
>KK113395.1:51732-81389 GCA_000611955.2 Stegodyphus mimosarum
CACCGTGAGACTGTGTATTGGAAATTTTAAAGATATCTTATTTTAAAATTATTTTGCCATATTGCTGTTGAATTGAATTTTATGGTTTAAGTGCAAGAACATGATATTTAATAAATAAAGATAACACACAAAACTTGAAAAAAAGTCCCTTTGGGCGTAATGTAAAAATCTGAAAGCTTTCAGATATTTTTAATATGTTTATATTATCGTCTTTTGATGCATTGCATTAACAATATTATTTTTCAGATAACCCGATAGATAATTAAATCTAGATTATTATAGTTCTAAGAGGCAATTAAACTCCACGATCTGATCTGATAACTGCTCCTTTATTTCCTCTAATATATATATATTTTTTCAAAATACGCACCGTGTCTTGCAATGATGCGTGGCTCCCGGAAGATGCTGATGCAACTGACATCGTATAAAGGGGATAAAAAAAATCAAATTAAAGGTGACAGCAAGCTATGTTGACTTTAAACTAGTGGGATGAATTTTAGAGGCACAGATTCAGTAACTGTCAATATAAATTTTACTAACTGTTAAAAAAAAATATTGCATCAGTAACAGTATTTTCTGTTAATGGTCGATTCGGAAAAGTTGCTTCTGAATATGAAAGAGTATATGGTGCATTATCACACATGCCCGAATAAAACACAGATTGCTTTTCAAAATGTTATTAAAAATTAATCCTCCTGTCCCCCAAAAAAGAGGACGATGAGATCTAAAAATTTAAGATTCCAGTCTAACATCTCATAAAATTTTAAAATATGAAGATTTAAGAAATACTTTCATTTTCATATTCAGATTCCAATTTAACACCTGAAACAGCTAAGTTCTGGTATAAGAATCAATCTCGTAAAATTCAATATATACAACACAAAATCATATTTAAAATAAGCTATTCAAAATAATAATGTTCAAGGGTGGCAGTGGTGTGATAATTGTATCATAAATTAACGACACACGGGGACTTTTGCATTTATTCAAGATATAGCTGCGCACTTTTTTTGAATGGATCGCCTGCACTCGAAGCTTCAGTAAACATATGCCGTAAGTGAAGTGTATTGGAAACAATTTCATTTCACCGGAGCGCACTGAATAACCAAAAATGGCGTTGGAACGATACACGTGTGACGAAAATTGCCAGCGTACAACATTTGCAAAGAAAAACATTGTAAAGGACCAGTGACAACACAAGAGGCAAAAAGCTTTTATTGGAATTAGAAGTTTCCGATGTCACCCATCTTTGCAGACGAGAACGCTTTACATACGGGACAACGTTGACAATAATAACGAACGACAAATCGCAGGAGAATCTGTGCGTTTTATGGCACCTTCCAATTCTGACAAATCTCGTGGATTTCACATGCGCATCTTAGATTTCAGACAACTCTAGAACCAAGAATCCATCAGAGTGAGGTCGGGGGATCGTGTTCGCCACGAAACTCAAAAAGTTACGAGAGATGATTATCCTGAACCGTTGTATACGTTGAAAACTTGCAATTTCAATGAAAGATCTTTTCCCTTCGCTGTCTTGGGTTTTCACTGGCCTTTTACAATGCTCTTTTTGCAAATGTTTCTCACCAGGAATTTCCATCGTACCTGTATCTTTCCAAAGGCATTTACGGTTTTCCAATACGCTGATCACTTTCTCCAGGAAAAAAAGGTGTTACCACTCGAAATTTTTTACCTGTAACCGTGAAACTCTACTGCTTTAAATCATCACAATCTCGAGTCCATACGACCTCGTACCTTCAAATAATACGTGAAATTTCATTTCGATTGGTTGAGCGGATGGGCGGGGGTTCATATATTATAATTTTTTATCACCACCCAGCATTTTTAAGCATAACGAAAACCCAAGACAACAGCCAAATCACACAAAATCTTAATATTGCATATGTTTAAAATTCCCGATGGAACTTTTTTATGACCACCCTGTATTTTTAAGCAGAACGAAAGAGAAGACATCTGCTGAGAACAAGAAATTGCAGGAACAACCAAGATCATAAAATTCTAATCAATTATTCTTCTAGAAAATCATCAGCAAGACCATTAGCTTGAAGAATATAAAAGGGAAAAAAGGAGGTCTTAAAAGATGAATTTAATAGAGTGGAACGTTGATTATAGTCAACTTCAGACTTTCATCGTGATGAATAGGCGAAACTCCTCCAACACTAAAGTACGTCCCGGGATGTGGAGCATAATCTCTGCTGTGTAATACTCCGAAATTTTCCTAATACAGTACAGATGAAATTTGTTATAGCCTTTTATTCAAAAACAGGCATCTCTAGGCCGTTGCCAGCCCTCTCTCCATTCGCGACAGTAACGCGTGCCGTCATCGCCGTGCAGCACTTAGCTGCTGCATTGCATTTGAGAATGTATAGTTCAAGTCAGCAGTCATTGAACGCTTTTCATGAAGCGGAAGAGGCGCTTCAAATCGTCTGCTATAAGTGTCGTTCCCATGGATATGGGGCAAGACAGGCGACGAAATATAACCTGGATGTTCCTATTTTAGAATATAGTACCATTCCATTAAGACATTTTTGTACAAATATATTCTGTATTTTATGGTTAGCTTAATGCAGTGGTTTTCAATAACTTTTCGACGGAGCTTCTACGCAACTCTTCTAGGAATTTTGTTTTATCAATAAAATTGACTTTTTTCATTTTCTCCATAAAGAACACAGAACACTGACATATTTTCAACGACTCTGCAGCATTTACTTTTCTAGGGGACCACAATTACCATCAGAAATCCATTTTTACATAGATAAAGATAAGGGCTCGGCGCTAAGAATTTTGCTGCCCTAAATCAAAGCTGTATGTAAGTACTTACATACAGCTTTGCCCTAAATTCTGCCGCACGGTGCGACCGAATTTTTTATACCGGAACTGATCAAAATTAACATCGAAAACGGATCATTATAAAGACCCTTAGCTTGTTTACCATTGTATGCAACAAATAAATATTTAAAATAAACTCATAACAAAGTCCACCCCCAAGATAAATAATAAATACCTTTAGCATGACACTTTCATTGCTTTAGCTCAAATCAGTTTTTTATCACCGCATACGGAGACTTCGGAATTCAGAATTCCTTGTCGGAAATTTTACTTATCGGTACCTGTTTTGACAAATTGTTCAGCAGATTACTTCTAAACGACTAATCATGATTACCGAAACTCATTAGTAATTTGTAACGAAGATGCTTTTTCTGTAGATTTATCTAATTTGGCATAAAAACTAGATTTAAAACAGTTTTTGATGCTTTTATTCTAAATGCGAAGATAATCATTTTATTGTACAAATTAATTTTAAATTGTTTATATTACGTCGATTAATTCTGTCCATTGTACTGGTAGAACGGCTCATGGATAACAAAACATGAAGGTTAAAAGAGAGATGGATACTCCGAGTTTGCATTGTTGTTTACAAAAGTCGTTAAGAATCCCGTAATATTAAAACCAGAGGTTTTCAAACTTTATTGACTTGGATAGCCCAAAAAAGTAATTTTGCGCATATTATAAATGGAAAACGAAAATAATAATTTCACTATATTTTTCTCGTGAAAACTGATCTACTTCGCATTATTTTGGAAAACAATAAAACTTTTTTTAAAAAATTACATTAAGATGTTTTGTGGGTTCAAATAGTATTCAAAACATCGTTCGGATTTTAACTTGCCGCAAGCCCTACAGGTGCTGCACGGAACAACAGCATTCCACGAAACTCAGACCGAAGACCACTGAATTAAATGAAATACAGTATTATGAGTTTCCAAACTATAACACAGTAGATAAAATGGTACTTACGCGTGTAGGTTTTGGAGTGCGCCATCTTGAAATATAACAATCCCTTCCCAGACAACCAGTATCACCGATAGACTGCTGCTGACCATGCGGTTTCCAAAAAAAAAAAAAGATTTAAGCATAATCAATGTCTTGGAAGACGGCCAAACACGGTCCTCCATTTCTATGTCCTTCAATTCTCGGGCTAAACAGTAATAAAATACGAGAAAATGGGTGTCAATCGCAAAGTGGCTCGAAAGAGCTTCCCAATTACGTTACGTGTTTTGGTATATTGATAAACGGCTACACCCATTCCATTTCCTGCAATCGCGAAGTAATAACTGGCGATGGATGGGTCGGAGGTTACTATCAATGTTCGGGGACCTCATCAATAATAAAGATCAACACTGAAAACAACATCCATGCACTTTTATTGAAAAATAATCGACACATTACAAAAAGTATTTGTTCAGTAACATGAATAGAGACAGCCAGGAGTGCACCAAGGCCTTTCATAAAATAAATGGGAAACTTCCTGAATGCGGTCACCGATTGTATTGGATTTTGATATGGTGGACTCAGAAGCTCTTTGGATACATAAAGAGCATGAGCTATAAATTTAAACGGTAGTGAATAGCACACGCTTATGTTGTAATCATTTTGCAAAATTGACAGAACTGTTCTATGCTACCATTAAAATCAAAACAAAAAAATAGTTCGAATTTTCAAATGATATGAAGTTTTAAATCTTTGATACTTATGAGTTCCATATGCAATAATTTGCCACTATGTGCGTCCTTGCATTTTCGTCGGTGATTATCAGAGATAATCAGATTAGATTAGCTGTGAGGCTGGGTTCTATAATTAACATAACAATGTTGTTTTATTTGCTTTTTTTCTAATTTTTTTTCCCTCTTAATATTTACTTGCCAAATCACGAATTGTGCAGATTATCAGCGAAGAATTGAAAACGCACTAGTTCTACCCAAATCATGTAAGATATGACTTAATGAAAGCATATTGTGAGAGTGTAAGATTAGTTAGTAACAGTAAGATAGACTTACCAGCAAGTTATTGCCGATGGTACTATGAAAATGATACATTTTAGTTCATAAGCACACTAATTTACATTTGCTGCTACTTGTTTCCAACAATGCACAACGCAAGAGCATATAATAAAGAAAATATTAACCACGTTTTAAAGCTTATTACTTCTTCAATAGTTTAAGCAGAGATTAAAAGAATATTTAACTCCGGTATTTTAAAATGAAATAAAACCAAGCAATCGGCTATCGTCAGATCGCAAACTTGCGACCTTCAGGAGTTTGAAGCATACCATACTCTGCAGGCAGCAGAATTTGTGAAGGAATATGCAGAACCACCACCTACAGAGCAAGGCCAGAAACTTGTATCAAATTTCTTGTCCTGTAAGGTTTTAGTGCACTCCACTTTTATTTAAAATACTGGCTGTTTTAAAGCTGGTATTAAAAAAACTCTGTAAGCACTTTTTCACAACAATGGTGGGCACTTTGATCTTTTGCCATTCCACCTCGAACCATTCAAAAACACAAACACATTAAACACTACAATACTCAATGGCATTCAAAAATGGATGATGAAAGTTCACAGTTCAACAAGATGATACATATTTTCAATCCAAACATGTTTTAAAATGTCTGAAACAATTTTTATCTTGAAACAAATTGAATTTTTAATGCCCTGAAAAATACATTTCAAACCAAAGATGCCACACTACTAATAAATGAATCAATAAGACTAGTACAGATATGCATTATGAGAAGGTCTGATAATGGATACGAATTTGAATCATAGCAGATTTACACATTTAAATCTTAATAAAAACAGCAATGTATAATCACACATTTAATTACAGAAATAGATATTTAAACTGTGAAAACTTTACAAAACTTAACATCACCGGAATTTAACACACATACATCCTGAGATTGATTAAAGCACACCACAGTCACCTCATATAGTTCTCGATATGTCTGCCAAGGAAACATTTTCAGATATTTGTGCGTTTCGATAAATACCCATTTTACCATTCTGTTATGCAATTTCACTTGAGGTATATCTTACAGAACTGCAATTACCACAAAAATACAAATATGCTTCAAATTTGAACTGAAATATGTTGTAAAATACATATCAATATACAAATATTTTCAACTTCAACATAATATAATACTTAAAAAATCATCAGTAATACATTAAAAAATAAAATAAAATTTTCCTTGAAAATAAGAATCTAAAAATTCAAACACATACTTAAATCTCATAAAACATACTTTAATAAAAATATAATGCATTTACAAAGCATACTGTATCTTTGAAAGCCCACACACGAATTAAAACACAAGATTTTATATATCTGACTTCCTAAATCTCTGAAATCAATTAAACAATGGTTATAAAAAAACTAAAAAACAGTAATTTAATTATAAATTTAAAATCTGAAAATTTCTATACAAATGATTACATTTTTCTGTGTTACAGTCACTTTTTTGCCCAATGGTATCGATCATTGGGGTAAGTAGATCGAGTTGGTTTTCTTGGACGACGGGCCGAAGATGAATCCTGAGGGCAGAACCCGTTGGCACGAGAGACTCTGGATGATGGTAAAGGAATGGTTGCAGGATTCCAGTCAAAGTAATACGACTGATGACTTAGACCATTTTTAGAACTGATCTGTTGTGGAGCTTTAGGGTAGAATCCTTTAAGAGAACTTTGAGGCATGATGAAATTTCGAGACCCTGCATGCTTTTTTTGCCTCTCTGCAGTCTTTCGGCGACTCTTCTGCTTTTTTGGACAGTCAGGCAAGTTCTGCAATTAATGTTTGTTAGTAAATAAAGAAACAAAATTCAGTCATATCAAAGGACATTATCTTATAAGGTATTCAAATATGATCCAGGACTTATAATAAATATGACCTTGATAACTTGTGTGGTGATTTCCGCTGACAATAAGTGATCATGGATATTCTGATTGCTATGTATTACCTACAGTACAATAGAAGTTCATCTTACCAATCACATGTAACACCTATGACACTGATCAGCACATACAAAATGTTTCAATCTGTGGGACAAAAGAGTATCGTTAAATTTTTAGCGAGAAAAAAATAACAAACTCTTAAATTTAAATCAAGCTTTGTAAACAATATTTGTCACAAAGATTGTTACAGAAAGTGTTATCACATTCTCATTACCCAGACATAATCTCCAGCACTTCTAAGCATCATCATGGTGATCTGAGATTGGTCACATATTGAAAAAATACATACTTTGCAGGAAATATCAGTTTCCAGGATGTTGGGAAAATGCACAGCAAAAAAGAGAGATCACTTTAAACAGTGATTTGTTTTGCAACTATAAAACCATTATATATTCTGGGGCTGACCAGAGGGTATAGTGGTTAGGGGAGCCGACTGCGATACCAGAGTCCAGGTTCGAATCCAGGAGAAGGCATGGCTGTAGCTGTCCATCCCTTCATAGGAGGCAAAGGTGGCCCACCTATTAGGTGCTCCCATAATCAAGTGACCACCACTTCTGGCTCCATATAACCAAAAAGGTAATATTAGGCACTGTTATTAAAATTTAGATAATTTTCTGGTTTACAAACCTTCCAATCCAGCACTGGATTACTCTACAAATATCCATGAATATCTAATACTTTTCCAACAAGCTCAGTTTTGAACATAAATATGATACATAAAAGCAAATGTTAGTTATATATTTTTACATTGATTTTTCAATAGACTTTTCCTTTAGCAAATAAATTAAGACCTTAAAGCAGCTCATTCCGGTGAAAGAAACTGAAGATATTTTATATGAATATAGATAAGCATATTATTCAATACCAATTTCAGCTGCAGAGAATTACACATTCTCTGCAACAGAAACTCTCTATATATATATTTGTGTGTGTATCTATGAACACACATACACATAGCAGAACTACACATATTCTTATGTTACCAATATATTAGACACATTTACAATACATACCACTACAGTGAAGAAATTTAACAGGAGAAAAATATATACATGCTTATAAACACTTATATATCTATGTGTATAAACTCCTAAAGTTCAACAGTGCAAAAATACTGAAGGATATTTAAATTAAAATAGCCACAAAAGTGTACAAGCTATAATAAAAATCAGTATTTTACAATTCACAGTACAATATATACCATATGAAAAAAGAGATTACACTTATTTTGTTAGATCAGACATTTATAAAGCATTTTGAGTGGTCTGAAAACAGAAACATTTGTTCCACCAATTTTAGAATGCTGGCTTGTTTTTCCTTAGATTGAGGCACTGTGCTCCTATAGAGCTTGATGCCTCAACTTTATGTGTGTATATAGAAGGACGGATTATGAATATTTTCATTTATCCACTCTCAGGAATTTTTGGATGTACCTAAAGATAGTTGACCTCAGGTACTCTGATTGCAAAAGATAGCCATACTTCCAGGCCAGGGGGAACTAAATAAATAAATACAACTAAGTGTAATTACAATGCATCTGCCACTTTAAATATTTCATTTAATGACCCATGACTTTACAATGCTGTGTCATTTTTCATTAGAAAAAATTTTCTAAACAAATAACTGAAATAAGAAATTTCCACTCTTTTTATTTTTCTAAATTCAATTGGCAGGATTTTAAACCTTAGTACAGAACCAGAAGCAACAGCTTATTTATCCTTCTTGTTTTCCACATATGGTATTTTACAAACAGCCATGAAAAATCTCAGCCGTCTGCAACAATTTGCAAAAATACTTCTCATTTCATAAGCAAAAGCACTAAATTTTACAGTTATCCAATTACAGAAAAGAATTTTTTAAAAAAATGCCAAATTGAGATTACAGTTATCTTCTGTTCTCTTAACTCACTTTGAAAGTTTATTTAATGATGTGTTGCGAGCAAGCGGTTTAATAAAAATAAAGCATCTTAGAAAAAATCAAGTATATTTTCATTTTATTAATTTTTCTGTCTTTTATGTTCCCATCTGTATAATTCTGCTGCACATGAGCTCAAATGCATCTTTCATTCAATCACTATTTGGCCATCAACCCAAAGCACGTCTATTTGTATTTCAAATTTAAGAATAACATTTACACAACTAAATACTCAGAATATTAGTCAGGAAATGTATGCGTATTTGAATGCATAAAATCTTCATTCAGATAACTGTCTGTTATAACTTATTTTCAGTACATTTGTAATATGTTAAATTGGTAATCGATTTTTATTTTGTTTGTTTTGACATCTTAATTTAACAATGATTTTTCCACAAAGTTTTAGCATTCAAAAAAGTCAATTAAAAATGTTTTACAAGGAATCAAATGTACTGAATCGCAGAATGAAAATTCTGTGATTTAATATACTGATAAATGAAATTTAATACATTTATAAATAAAAAGTAATAAATTATACACTATTTTATCTGTTTTGAAGTGAATTCTGTTTAATGTTTGAGATATTGTGATATTGTACTAATATCTCTGAGGAAATATTTCAGTGTTTTATTTTATTTCTTGTGAAAAGAATAAAATTTTGTTAACTTTTTAATGACTGGTGCATTGAATCCATTACGAACCCGTATGCACGCAGCAGTATATTTATGCTACAGGTTTTATTTAGGTACCATTCCTAGCAAACAGGTTTTTGACAGCAATTTGAAAATGAGCAAGTTCTAATCCTCCAATCCAGCAGATATCTCTTGCACGGTTTATCAAAATTATTTAAATCAATCAGGATTTTTAAAGAATTCCGTATGCATACTTGGACTTTGTGATAACAAAAGCTAATAAAAAATAAGAATTTTAAAATTAGATACATGAAATATATATCATATAAAATTTATTATACTATAAAATTAAGTCTCACAATTTCTCAATACTTCAGTAGAAAAATTTTACACTATACTTCTGAACAAATTTATTGGTAATATCATACATAATTTATTTCAATTTGATATTACTACATGTTGCTAGACTCTACCTGAATTTTATTCAGTCCATTGGTTCTTCAATAAAAATATAAAAAAGAAATAAGTAATCAACAGAGCAGGCAATCCACTTAAGTAATTAAAATAAACTGGCAATCTACCTTAGTATGAAAACATGGCATATTTTTGTCTTTCTTTTAAATTCTAAACAAAAATACTGCATTGCCAAACTGTCAAAAATAACTATAAGGAAAATTACATTTATGCAATAGTTGAGTTGCTTGTGACATCTACTCCTACCTTTTGATTTATTCTGGGTGGAACATAAATCAAAACACAATATACTTAACAAGGAGACTAAACAATATTATACTTAGTGCAAAGGGGGAAAAAATAATTATAACATAAAGGTTTTACAATTGTCCTACTATATCTAGTAGGACTCACAAGTTCTCATCATTCATCACTTCCAAAGGATACAATCATTGCACTGGGCAGATCAATTCACCTGCATCTGTTTTCCCTTTTGCAGCTTTAACACAATTATCTTGACTTCAGTTCAATAACTCAATGGCCATTCCAATCTTTTTCTGTTGTCACCTCCTACACGTATTTGTCTTTAAGTAGCTTTATTTTCTTTGAACTGGATCAGCAGACTCAAATCTTCATCTCTAAATCTTTTCAGAATCTTTGTTGATAACTGTATTCCTTAATGAAACTGACTTCATTTATATGGTTCAAGTCTGGAACACCAACCGTTCTTATATACAGAATGATTGAGGGGTTGAAAGGCATTAAATCTTCAAGACAATCAGACAAGTAATTTAATGGTCTTGCATTGATTACAGCTTCTGTATTGCAGAACGATAAATAACTCCTCATATCTCAAGCAATAATAGTCTCGTAACATTCTTCACTATTTGAATAATATGCTCCACCCATCTGCCTTACAACGTAGCTGTGGAGGAACTGAATTTCCACATAATCTTCAAAATAGTGCATTCTTAAACAGTTCTATTTCATTCAGGAGAATGAAACAAGTTGTTAGCTCCGACAAAATTCGTACCATTGTCATTATACATAGTCTTTGTTCGTCTGTGTCTGGCTATGAACTTTCTGAACACCAATAAAAAATTAGTGATGGAAAGTCATTGCATCAACTCAAGTTATGTGGCCTTATAAAAGGTAGAGGTGAATAGAAGTATCTAGCTTTTCTTTCCGTCCTTTAGGTGAAGACATCAAGCTATGTCTACTCCAGTTGCCTCAAAAACTAAAACATTTCAAATCTTAATCTTCAGTGGGAATGGAATTAGTTCAATTTGCCTTGCATTACATCTTTTGTATTAAATGCATTTTGCGATTATTCTTTGAACTGTTTTGCATCCTCTTAGGATTGAAAACCAGGGTTCGTACACATTTCTATACACAGAAATTAAGTACTTTTAAGGACTATCAATGAAAAAAATTACGACCTTATGAGCAAATGGGAACTGAATAAATTCAGTTTAAAACATTATCTATGTCTGAACTTCACTTTTGTAATACCATCCTAAAAATAAAATAGGTCCGTAAGTAGGATGCATTATTATTAAACGCAACTTAATTAATGTAATTATTAATAAGTTTGAGAATAAAATAAAGCCCTAAATAATTTACATTTGTAATAGTTGGACATATTTTAAAGAAGATAAGTGACATTATATTTACGTTTTACTAACAATTAGCTTTATGTTGATTATTTTTATGTCTCATTTTGTCACATACTTGCTCATTCTAGAGGTTTAGTAAAAGCAGGTAGATTTTATGTCAGGCAACATAGGTTAAAATGTGAAGTAAAATCATAATCAGCCTGATTCATAACAAAAGACTGTCTGTTGTCACTGCTGCTGCTTGCCTAGATATAGACTTGCTGGTCACAACAAACCTGAAAGGCCTGATGTAGGTGGCAAGGTTTGAAAGTTAGTTTAGCTCTGTCTGACGCAGTTAGTGTCGTAGCTTTGTGTAGATTTCCAGCAGTTGTAACCCAGTTAATGTACTTTAAGTTCCAATAAGCCACTAAAGACCAGAGGTGATAAGCCGTTTTGTCTTACTAGATGCAAAGAATAAGTTTGAGATTAATTTTTATATTTTTGTGTTTTATCTTGTGACTACGGTAAGCATTAATGAAAGGCAATAACTTGCTTTAATTTTTAAGGGTAAGCAGCTAGTTATAAAGAATTAAATTAGGTAGTTAGATAACCTTAGTCATTATGGATTTACATGGCCACTATTAAATTTGATTTATTTTTTAACAATATTTGTTAAAAAAGCCTTATTAAAATGGCAATCTAATAAAATTTCATAGTTTAAAATACTTTCATACTTACATGTAATTTATGACATTTAGTCTTAAATGATATTAGGATAATTACACATTAAAAGCTAGCAACAACACTCAAAAAAATATTTATACGTCTTTTTAATTTTAAGCCTTCCCAGACATTTTGGCTAATTTATATTGATTTCCTTCTCTTTAACCATCTTTTCTAACAATTAGAAATTTGTCTCAACACGCAAACCAGTGTTCTCACTAATTTCTACATGCTTTATCTTTTAACTTGCCAACCTCTCCACAATGTACCTACGAGGATTTACTTGATCTGGTAAAATAATCCTAAACCTCCAAGAGACTTCAAGCAAATCATCACTATGTCTGAAGGTAACTAAATCAGACAAAAGTTTGGCTTATTTAAAAAGAACTTAGAATATAAAGGCATGTTCTTAAGCTAAGAAAATCAATTACAGCTTGTGGTGATGTAATTAAACAAGAAGAGTCAAATTCAAACTAAAAATCTGGACCAGTGGTCAAAGACTATACAATTTAATTTTAATTAAGCTGGCTCAGTGACTATCGTCATAACAAATTCAAATGTCGATAACAATAATGCAAAGATGAATAATTACAAATTATCAGAGCTGGCGGCAGGAACTAATGCAGCGGAGGTTAGAAACACACCTTATCTTATACACCTCCAAAAATTTAAGTTTAAAAACTGTAAGTGATTTGCATTCTGATGAGGAAATAGAAACGGGAAATTATAGTAAAGGCTGAAATTATAAACAATTTACATATTAATAACTGTACATTTCGTTGAAAAATAATTTTCTTTCTCTTTATGGTTTCAGTTTCTTTCTTCAACATATTTCCTTTTAGAATTTTTGGATTTAATTAAAGATTTCTGTTATTTAAAAAAAAAAATAAATGTATTTAGAATGTATAGAAAAAGCTGCTATTTTTATTTCTTTAGTAATATGAACATTCAGAAAAATATGAAATATATATTGTAAGGGCCGGTTTACAGAGCTGGCAGATTTACACTAAGCAACAAAATCTAGAACTGGTAAAACTTTTAGAATTTTGAGCAGGTACTTGAAGCAGAATTTATGATCCACAGAGACTGCATCAGTTGGGAAAATACCTAGTGCCAGTCCTGCGTATGATGCATTAAGACATATTAGATGAATCTTTTAAATTGTCAGGCTCCAATTTCTTTATTAATAAAAAATTCCTTTCTACAAATGCCTGTCCATGTGATAAGATTAGAAGCATTTTTGATATTTTCTATGCTTGTGTCTAGTGAAAAGTAGTGAAACTAAAGAGAAGATAAATACATTAAGAAAAAGATTCTAGTATCAGAAGTAAAACATTCAAATATTATTTTTTCATTGTTCTTACAGATGTTCTCCAAAAAGTACGAAATTCATGACAAACTTCCCGTAAAATACATCCATTAAGCGTTAATACCACAAAGACATATTTCTGGAATCTTCTAGAATCGTGGGTCTATTAATCTTGCCTTCAAATCCTTCTAAACTTTCCAAGCTGCAATGTCTAAAATCCTGAAGAAAAATTACTCCTACTAATTCTGTAACAGCTAAAAACCCGGAATATTTTGGAAAAAAAAATCAGAGGGGGGAAAGTGTAAAATTAATGCTATAAAGAAAACTAATTCATATTCTGAGAATTCTGAATATTCTGACACAATTACATGGGAAAGACTCTTACCATGAAAAAATTACAAAGAGGACATTTTTAATTAATTACATGGCCTATTTTGCTTTTGCTAAGAACTGTTTCGCAAACTATGCTTTAAGCTTTATACCTCGTTTATTTTTCAGATTCAAAATACAGGATGTTTATTAAGTCCCGGACCCATTTTGATGTTTAATAACTCATAAAATAATGAAGATATAAACAAACTTATGACATTTACTGATGGAATAACTTATACATTTTCCTTTTCAGGTTTGAATACCTTTACTTTTGTAAATATCGTCTGCACGTGTGGTTAATTTCAGATAATTTCATTTTCCAGTCTAAATATCTATACTTTTTTAAATATCGTCGGATTATTAATTGCATTTTTCTCTCTTTTGTTTTTGGCAACTACTGCCTATTATATAGGCTTATTAGGATGGCCTTTGCAACAGATATGCTAAGGAGGATAGAAGCTGATGCTGAATTTCTAAAGCGCATAATGTTCTCCGACGAAGCATCCTTCATCTTTCTGGCATTGTTAATCGCCATAATGTGTGCATATGGGGATCTGAAAACCCCCATGAATACCATGAGGCACAAAGGGATTCCCCAAAGGTTAATGTGTGGTGTGCACTAATGCACGACCGAGTCATTGGGCCTTTCTTTTTTACAGAAAAGATGGTCTCATCAGTCGTATACTTAGACATGTTGGAAAACTTCATATTTCCACAACTAGAAGAGCTTCAGCCACATGTCTTTTTGCAACAAGATGGTGCCCCACCTCATTGGGGTACCATAGTTCGTAGTTCTTTGAATAACCATTTTACAGGAAGATGGATTCGGCGAGGAGGTCCAATTCCTTGGCCACCCAGATCACCTGATATAATACCGCTAAACTTTTTCTTTTGGGGATTTGTAAAAAAAAACAACGTTTACAGGAGGAGTGTCGAACACTGATAACCCAAAAGCCAGAATTAGAACCGCAATAGCCTCTGTGGATGCCGACATGCTTGCCGGTACTTGGCGTGAAATTGAATATCAACTTGATATTCTCCGTGTGATGAAGGGGGCACACGTGGAAATTCATTGAAAAGGGCCATGAAACTTTTTGATTCTATCTCATTAACCATTTATGTTATTAATTTATCTAACTCATCTAAACATTTATGTTAATAATTTTAATCTATTATTTTATGAGTCATTAAACATCAAAATGGGTCTGGGACTTTATAAAAACCCCGTATTGTATAAGTGGCCAAAATGGAACTTCATAATATGAATGCGAGAAATGAAAATGTTTTACTTTAATTTTATTTTTAAGCATAATTTCAATATATTACCAGTATTTTAACAAAATTTATCAGTTATAATGTTTTAAAAAAAATCATCAAAAAATTCCCAGATCTCGCAATTAAAAATTTTCTATAGAAACTGATCTTAAAATCGCCAAAATAATGATAAATCTCCAAATTTAGAACCATTTAGTAGATGAATTCATGTTCCCAAAAGCAAAAAGCTCTATAAGAGCTCTTCATTAGAAAAAATGAAATAATTATGTTTCACTTCTTGCTTAGAAACTCGAATATCCCATTACTTATATTAGCAATACGACCAAATTATAACCCATGAACCCGTTCCCCCATTCAAAAGATAACTACATTTGTCAGTTAATCGCCAAAAATATTCATCCACAATGCTAATTCACACTCAAAATTGCAGTTGTACAAATAGAGAAAAATTTCAGATGATTAAAATTAATGACCTTCTGCCAATTTTGGATGCAATTAAGGACTTTTAAGGACCAAAAATCAATTTAAAAGAACCTAAGGACTTCTAAAGACTCTTAAGGACCGTACGAACCCTGAAAACCATTGACAAATGTTAGCCAAGACAACTTGAACTCCAGTATGTGAAAACATTATTTGCCATTTGACAACTAATTTTTCTACAACTTGATGATTAGAATTAAGTACAGGATACAAAAATTATCCGTACCTTCTCTTCGAAGGATTTTTGTATTCATTAAACCTTCCTTATCGGTGAAAACAAAGAATTTCCAAATATCCTTTTGCAGATTTTCCCTGGAAAGATTCTTTCTGAACAATTAATAAAAGTCTTTTTTCACCTCCTTCTATTTCCTGAACAGATAATTCTTTCAATTAGTGATGTGGATTTCTAGAATTCTGAAAGAATCACAGCATCCAAGCTATCAGTCAAATTAATTTTGAATATTTAGAAAATGTTCAATTTTTCATCAGAAGCAACTGAAGTAACTGGGCCAATACTCCTCTTTTTCTTTCTTTAGGAACTTCTACATTTACTTGAATTTCTGAAACAGGCCAGTTTTATTCAGGTTGCTTAAGCCAGGGGGAGCCCTCCCATAATCTAGATCCGAGCAAACTTCAGTGAACAACCTCTGGAAGGGAGGTCAGCTGGATTGCAGCTTTCAGGGATACACATCCATTGCACCTTTCATGTTAAAACTTCTTATTTCCCTCACTTGGTTATTAACAACTGTTCAACAAGCCTCATTAATGTGCCAGAATAAAATGATTGAAGTGTCAGTCCAACAGGTACTTCGAATTCCTTTTAAGTCCATAACTTCTTTCACTACTGCAGTAAGATGAGCTCCAATCAAGCATGCTAACAATTCTTAGTTAAGATATCATTATCTTTGATAAAGGAGATACTCTACTTTAACCTTTAATCAAATGAGCTTTTCCTTACATTCGCTTTGCAGAAATATGATTGCATTATAAGTGGAGATCACAGAAAGTGTGAAAACTCAGTTCTGATTTTACAGATTGCCTTGAATGTATCTTGGAATTTTGATCTCTGTCAACAAGTGTAACTCTTACACCCTGTATTAAACTCTAGGCAAATATCTTCCAGATATATTTCATCCCAAACAATCTTCAGCCTCCAGCTATTATGCATTAGTAGCTTCAACTGAATCATCGCTGTGCATAGAATTTCAGTGGGATCAAAGATACTGAGAAAGGTTGAAAGATTATATTTTCTAGTAATGGTTTTTTGCTTGATATAAATTTTTTAAAGATCACAAAAGAGAACATCTTTAGTTTTGTCCCATAATAATCCAAGAAATATGTTTGCATCATAATCATTTATTTTCTTTCTTTAAGAAGTTTTTAAGTAGCAATTGTGTACCTTTTTTCAGCTATAACTTTATTCTCATTTTTTTTTAAGTTTTATACATCTAACCAAGGTAGTACGACAATGTAATGGCCATTTTCATCTTTGTGGTCGATTTTATGAAAATGCTGAAGAATGGAACTGTTCCGTTTTTGATTTAATTTTTGTTTCAGTAGTTTATGTTTAGTTTTGTTCGATGATTCTTAGGTTCAAGTATGTCACCTTTTACCTTATTCCTAGGAAGTTCTGGACACCTCAAAATTAATTGTTGTTTGCTGCAAGGAACACATTTGATGTGTGATTTCCAAAATTTAGAATAATACCAATTTTCAGACAGGCAAAACAGGCCTTCTTGGTTTTTAAAACTTCTTATTTTCCTTGAAAATGGAGCTTTTGTGCAGAAAACAAATCTTACTTTCATGCACTTTCTCACAAAATAAACACTTCTTTTTTCATTTATTCTCTTTTGTCCCGCAAACAAATCTGCTAGCATTGGTGGATTAACAGGAATAGAATGCTGCATTTTTTCTTTCTGAAATATGTGTTCTTTACTAAAAAAAACCCACCTTATAATTATGTTCTTCCCCTTAAGCTCTCAGGAATAATAATATCTTTTTTAATTCTTCCCATAATCATTTTCTTCAGCAGAATCCAGTTTGTTATTAACTACAGGGTTTCTGAACCAAACTCAAAAATGTCCACTGGGATGCAAAATTCTACAAAAGGAGAAAGTACAGCTGAATATGTACAGACATTAAGCTAATGGACTCTAGTGCTCTTAGATATCATTCTAGTTTTGTCATAGAATTTTGACATGTCTAATTTCTGTTTTTCTTCAGTAACATTTTTGACAACAAAGTTTAAAAGTTCGCATATACAGAACTTTATTAGTAATTCATCCCTGCCAAATCTTGATTTTAAACATGCAATAGCTTTGTCGTAATTTTCACAGATCTTGGGGTAACTATCGATAATACCACAAGTTCTAGAGCCTTCAGACATACATTATAAATACATTGTGTTAAATACTGAAACTTTCTTTACAATATTTTTGTCTTCATCTAGGCTTCTTAATTTGCTTCAAAAAGCATACCAATCATCGATTCTCCCCACAAATTTTCAAAGTTCGGCAACTTTAACTTTTGTTTTTGAATTGGTGAAGAATCAACAGAATTTCCGACTTTAAAAATTCTGTTTAAATGCATTATGTTTACTTCTGCTTTTATGAAGTTTTTCATAAAATAATGAAGGTGATAAAAAATATCAAAATGCTCCTATCATTTTGGTATGATATTTTTTATCATCTTCATCCTCTAGTAATTAAGAGCTTATTTTAAAATCTACTTCAGTCAACTGAGAATAAATTCTATATAAATTAGGAAAATTAGATCTAATGCTCTCTTCCTTAACGTTAACTCCATTAAATTAGTCACCCAAACAATTAAAGCACTTAACAAAATACGCTCTTACAGTTGAGCATTTTTAACAAGCATTTAAAATTTCAGAATAATACATAATTCAATAAATGTACCTTTGAAATTATCAACTCATTTTGGTCGAACTTTATCTGAATTTTATTCATTTAGCCAGTTCTTCAGTAAAAAACATAAAAAAGACATAAGTAATGAATAGAGCAGGGAATTCACTTAAGTAATTCAAATTAGCAGGCAATTCACCTTAGTACAAAAACATGGTGCAATTTCACTTTTTTTAATATTCTAAACCCAAACAAAAATATTGTGTTGCCAAACTGTGAAAAATAACACAATTGTTGAGTTGTTCCTGACACTACAAGTAGATATTTAAATAATTAGACAACTATTTCTCAGCATTTATTGGACTTCAATATCTATATATCTGTTTTCCATTATTAAAAAGAAAAACTGCTTTCTATTTTTATTTAAATATAAAAGACCAAGTAATAAAAAACAAATATTTTATACCTTAACATTATACATGTATATATATGTAAGATATAACAAAATATGATACCTGCTGTAAGAATAATTGGTAATCTCAAAATTAACATTCTAAATTTGGTGCTCTCACCCTAAATTCATCTGTTCTCCAAATTTGAAATCTTTCTATTATTATTTAATGCTACTTAAAAAAGGCTACTAAAACTAAAGTTAACGAATCATAGATTAGCTGTACTTGTACATCAAACTTAGTATAAATACCGCTGGTGATTAATTATGTCATTCTTTTGCTACATTCCTCCCCTAGCTTCCGCCTTGCAAACATCTCTATTTTGCTATGCCCCCCTTTGTTCTTATTCTAAGATGATATAATGTGCATATAAGAAATTATCGTAATTGCTATGATTATGTTATTGCTATGAAACTGTCTACAAGGAATTTCTAGTGTGCCTGCAAATAAAGAAGGTAATTGGCTAATTTTAGTTTGGTATCAACTCCTTCCTCTAGTTGCACCACTCAGCCAATGCGACTGTGCTTCGAAATTATCATATATATATTTAAGTACTGATAATTAGAAGATTCAGAAATTTACCTGTATTTATTTCCTTTTATAATTTTTTTATAATTTTCTACAGCATACATAAAATTCTTTGATGCAGCTAGTTTATGCATGAGAATACAAAAATTTGCTTTCTATAAAGCTGTACTTCTTTAAGAACTGAATTTTATGGAAACAAAATGTGATAAACTGCAAGCAAAGTTGTAGAATATGGGTTGAAAATAGCAATTTGCTATATATTGTTGGCCAGTGAACAATGCCAAAGTTGTGTGCGATATAGAGTTTATGCAACTCTGATTTTTTTTAAAGCTAAAACAAGTCACTATGTACACAAGAAGAATAACAATACAAAAAAATTACAGAACAATTTTCATATGAATTTAATTGTTGATGTTTCTTGCTTTTTAAATTTTATTGATAGATCTTATATGGAAGTCCTAATACATCACCATTTTGAAAATGGCTAGTCTTTCAAGCAAAAAATTATGCCTTCAATGAGTTTGCAACTTTTCAGAAGGTGTGTGAATAATCAGCAAATAACCATGAAATTTTTAGTGATGAAGACTGCAGTTGCATATTTCATTCTTCAAAATTAAAAACAAATGGTAACAGATTTTGGTTTAGGTCAAATGAAATAATAATAAAAAAATTCCCTTCTACAAAAAAAATACATTTCTTCATTCAGTTTTACCAGATCTATTTTGAGGAAGTTGACCATGACAGGCCTTTTTGCTTTTGAATAGTTTTGAACTCATTATTTAATTCCACTTCTTTTTTTTGTGGGGGAGGGGGAGAATTAAACCTAGATTCCACTGTCCCATTCGTCTTTTGACCAAGTACTCTCAAGAGACAGTAAACTTGCACATACTTTAATATTTGTATTTCTTCCCCATGAAACTGTCAAAACTTTTTCGAACTGTTTACATTTAGCATTTTTCTTTATGCAACAGAGTACATTCAATAAAATTTTATCTAAGTTCATTCGTAATGTAGCATTTATTTATTTTTTTTTTTCGCTAAATTTATTAAGTGGCATGTGCAATTCATGATTAATTCCACTTAGATTTTTAGAAAGGTTGTCATATTTCCTTTGGATGACCAAGACATATTATTTGCATAGAAAGAAACACACTTATAGGAATATTTATTTCATTCAATTCACTAATAATCATCCTTGAAATATTCTGACCACTTAAATCACCAGTTAAACATATAGATTCAACTTGCAATATCTCTCACTGCTTCTAGCAAGTGACAAGGCAGAGTTTTAGCACATAAATATTTCTTTTCAATATCTGAACCTGGAAATATCTTCCAAAATAGAGTATAAATGTGGTGTGCAGCATTCAAAGCAATATTACATATTAAAATTGGATAAACATAAGCTCAGCCTCAATAATACTTACTTTAAAACCAACAGACTTTTTTTAAAAGTTGTTGACTTTCTGATTTTTTTCGAAATTTTCAAAATTTTATTGCCAAACACTGAATTTAGGTATTTCAAAACAAAATCTGAAGATATAAACTTATATAATTTTATTACATTATCAATATTTTAATGATGTCACAATAATGTTAATACATTTAACAAACTGTGAAGAAATTTGCCAAGTTGGAAAGCTGGCAATTCATGGCTAATTCTAGGGATGCAAAGAATAAAAAAGTGACAATGGAAGTGACGAAATGTTATTTTTTCCTCTCCCTAGAAAAAAATAAATATGTCTGATCACACGAGACGATGAGAGAGTTAACATTCTTTACTGCATGATCTGATAGACCCTTAAAAGTTTGAAAAAATTATGTGTCTAAAACAGATTTGCTGACAAATCACCATATTTGAGTGATTTTCGGCACTTTTATAAAAATAATATAAAATCCATATCAGAAGAAGACTTCCCACATAAAACTACAATTCTTAAAATTTTGTACATACTTATGCCCCACCCACAACTCAGCCAAACTTTCATGCATGTGCAATATTCAACTTTCAAATGTATCAGTGATCTCTATGCCACCTTGTGCAATACTACTTAGTGTAAGTAGTAGCAAATAGGTACAAGACCTCACCTTCAAAGTGTTCTTATCTAGTCAATAGCATAAAATTACATTTAATTCAATTAAATTTTTAAATTTTAAGTTACATATTAGTCATTTAACAGTGCCAGAAATTTTGTTTGCAACTAATTTTGGGAAAATCGGTCAATTACATTAGAGATTCAAAACAAACTTGATTTCGAAGACAATTTTCCAACATATCCAACTGTGCAAAGATTTCCCCATTTGTTAAGGCAGGGTATATGCAAAAAATCCATATTAAATGACTTCAATTTTAAGAAAGCATTCATCAAGAAATAAAATTATGTGGTGAATATACAGCTACTATTGATCTCCAGTTTTCATCCATCTGTTATACATCCTACCTATGTGCCAGCAACATCTAAAACTTTCTCAGCCATGACTAAAAAATAATTGGTGTCTGCTTTCCAACATATCATAAAATATTACTATCTTCAAGTAGTCATCCATATAATCATCACATATATTTGATAATTTTCTGAACCTTTCAGTACTTTTTAACCTAAATAATGCAAACCAACTTACTTAAGGGAAGCTAAGTTGTATATGTTTACAATATTTTCAGATGAACGGCATGGTCTATTACAGATTATACTGTACTAAAGAACTGAAGTCTTGAAGAACTAAACAGAGGCACAGCTAGAGTTTTAGCACCAGGGAACAATTGAAGATCTTGCGCCCCTCCTTGTGTGCCAAGATTGAAAAATGTTTCTTAGCATCAATTTGGCACCCCTGGATACAGCGCCCGGGGACAGGTGTCCCCCACTGCTGTACCCTAGCTACACCACTGGAACTAAGCTATTAATACCATCAAATTAGACTCAAATTTCTCATTAGAATATACATCTGAGTTCTCCAGATTATGTATTTGGATTTCCGTGAATGTGATTTATGTTGCACTCATAAAGGATTCACACATGCTTGTGAGGTAACACCCGACTGGTTATTATAACACAAGATCTATCTTGTGCAGCAAAAATCTCTGTTTATTTTCCAAGCTATGAAATTTTAACTGCATCAGTGAAATTGTTTGTATTTTGAACATTATTTTAATATGCCAAATGAGCATATCTATATATATTTTATTGAATTATTTTGTTAAAACTGCATTTGTAAAGTCATTAGTGGTCATAAGTTGGAGCTTGTCATGCCACTATGAACAAGCACTTAAGGTTTGCTTTAAATACGTGCTGTAAAGTTTGTGAGTATTATTTAGCCTTGAGAATAGATGTAGCGAGTTGATCTTAGACAAGAATGTCTTTAAGAAGCCATTATCAATAGCTCTGCGAGTTTGAATGAGGTTCTGTAACAGAAGGACGTGCTATGAGAAGGATTTTATTTCCGTGATACTGCAGAAGGACCTTGCAGTAATATATCCATTGTGCATGATTGCTGGCAGCAGTAGTTGTCAAAGGAAGTTAATGGCTAAAGAAAACAGGTTCCAGTCGGCCACGTGGCACTACTGAGAGGGAAGACCGCCGTATTCGGGGCATGGCTCTCGTGCATCACATACTACGTGTGTAACAGAAATTCAAGCTGCAGTTGGCACCACAGTGACAAAATGAACTATTACAAATCGGTCACTTGAAGGACAGCTCCAAGCCAGATGACCTGTAATGTGCATTCCACTGACTCCCAACCCATTGTCAATTGTGATGTCAGTGGTATCAACCTACAGCTCGCTGGAAGGGCAGAGTGGAGATACATCGTGTTTTCTGATGAAATTAATTCTGTTTTGGTGCCACTAATGGCCATGTGTTGGTTAGAAGGAGGTCATATGAGTGACTGCAACCAACCTGTCAGTAGCCTAGACACAGTGGGCCTACACCTGGAGTTTTGGAGTGGGGTATGACAGCAGGACCACTCTCATGGTTATCCCATGCACCCTGACTGCAAATTTGTACAACAGTATAGTGATTCAACCTGCTCTGCTGCCATTCATAAGCATTCAAAGGGGTGTTTTCCAACAGGATAACATATGCCGTCATACTGCTGTTGTAATGCAACATGCTCTACAGAGTGGCCCTGGCCTGCTAGATAACCAGATCTTTCTCCAATCCAGCCTGTATGGAACAGACATCATTGGACAATAACTTCAGTGTCATTCACAACCATCATTAACCATCCCTATATTGACCAATCAAGTGCAGCAGGCATGTAACTCCATTCCACAAATTGACATCCGGCAACCTGTATGACAAAATGCATGCATGTTTGCATTCAGAACTCTGGTAGTTACACTGGTTATTAATGTAGAACATTTGAAACGGTTCTTCTTGCACATGTATCAACCTGTGATCTCAAAAATTTAATCAATTGAATTTAAAGAAAATTGTTCATAAATAGGTCAAGAACTGATTTGAAGACTTGCTCAAAATAGGCAAATACCCATAAATAAAACTCTAATTTTTTTTTCTCAAAATATTAAAAACTCAATGTATTATATTCTGGGACTCTAAAAGGGTTAAAACCTGATGCACTTGCCATTGTAACACTTTTGATACGCTACGGTCACATGTGCTTATGATAATGCAACGTATATAAAAGTATTCAAACTGGAGATAAAATTCTACTGGTATATACAATAAATAAATAATAATACCTGATTTGTAATTGATGACTGTAAATCAAGATCTTCAATATTTAAATTGTCATTCAAATTTTCTTTGTTATCTTTAAAAGATGCAACTGTACAATATGAACCATCATCTTCACCAAACCTATTTAAAATGGATATAAGATAATAAAATATAAATTGTATCATACATGACTCCAAAAAATTTAACTATGAGTAATTATACAAAAAAATCATACAAAACTGTCATCTTCATCAACGCTGTTTAACAAACAACAATATCAAAACTTACTGGATATCATCAATATGAAATGATCATGTTACACATTGTATATAGACAAACATCCAGTTTACCTCAGTCAAATTACATAATGCTGACTGAAAATACCGAGATGTGAAATAATAAATTTTGAGAAAGTCATGAATGCTAATATCTGAATGGTGTATGTCTGTAAGAACATTGAAAAATATCAAAGTACACTCAGGCTGTTTTATGTGTATGAGAATCCTTGTGTGATTACATCCAACCTAAGAAATCAACAGAACCTCAGTTTAATGGCAAATACAAACACTGGAATTTCAACACACACACAACCACAGAACATCATTCCACAGATATTCATGGCCATGAATGCACATTCTATTAAAAAAAAAATGATGCGCCAAGAAGGAATCATTCGACTGCTTTGAAATTTCGTATGAATAAATGTTTTGAGCAAATATGCAAATAATGAATGAATAGTGTGATCTCCAGCGCATTGGAACTGAACATCCAACAGATAAAGGAGCTGTTCTTGAATTGCTGTTAAAACTTTCTGTTGCATTGCAATTTAGGATACCTTTCAATGACTAAAAAAAAAAAAAATTGCCGCAGAATTTGAGCTCATTACAATCAACTGTCAGAGTTTGAAAAAGGCAAGTTGGGCAAATCAGAGAATTGCTCATCATATGAGTTGAAGTCATGCAGCGATTAGAAGGTGCTCACAAGAATGGGTGGACAATGGCAGATTTCAGCATCATGATGGTAGTGATCAACCTAGGACCATAACAGATCAGGAGGACAGAGTTATTGTCAGATCAACTGCCACAGCACCTGATTCATCGTTATCAATCATGAGATGTGTAACCTGCATACGAGTGTCCACCATGACCAACGCTTGTACTAACCGTTACGCCACCTGCCACTCATGCCTGCACACTGTCGAGCCAGATTACTTTGTTACTTGGCATGATCATGTTGGAATGATGTTGACTGGGGACGTAGAGTCTTTAGCTACAATCTCACTTCCAACTGTGTTGTGACGACCCTGCTTTCAATGCAAGCTACAGAGGCCCTCAACCAAGAATTATGGGGTGCCATTTCCCTTGATAGCTGGACCTCTTTGGTCATCATTAGAGGCACACTTAAAAAGCATAGCGGTATGTCAACGACATTCTGAAACCTGTTTTGCTACAGTTCCTTTTACAGAACCCTGTCCTTATTTTTCAGCAAGATAATGCCAGACCACATATGGCATGTATTGCTATGGATTGTCTTACAGCTTGTCAAACACTTCCTTGGTCAGCCAGATCGACAGATCTCTCTCCCATTGAGCGTGTCTGGGATATGATGGGAAGACAACTGCATCTACCAGGGAATGTTATGACCTAGCCTGACAGCTGGAGCAAATTTTACAAGAAATACTGCAGAATACCATCTAGGAGCTTTACCAGTCTATGCCACGCCATGGGCAGCTTGCATCCAGGCTAGAGGTGGGTCAACACCTTATTGAGCTCGTTACTTTGTAAATATGTAACTCTGAAATAAATCATTCAATTGTTCTGAAATTTTAATCATTTTCTATTCTGTACATAATCTTTCTACACCAATTTTTTTTCCCCTCAGACAACTCCTTGGTGTGTCAATTTTTTTTTTGTTATAGAGTGCAGCTACTCAAAAACATTCAGAATGCTACTCATCATTTGACACTGAGTATAAAGCATTGACTTTGGATAGCAGAACTATGTAAATATATAAAGTAAGTTCACAAAAAGTACAAAATAAATTCCTAGGAAGTAGAAAATATAGTAACAAGCACATAACAGGAATGAAGGAAAATAAAAACTTTTCTCCAGCAGGGAGAACAAGTTTGTAATGAGACTTATGCTACAACCACTTGAATATTGGGTCATCGGAAACACTATAAAGATATTTCTTTACATGAAGTATGTGGAGAAGTATCCATCAGTTATAAAAGCAAATTCTTTTCCACAAAACCTATTGGTACAGTGAGTCTACAGTGAATTTCAGGGGTACATGTGCATAAAAACCATTAAGTTTTAACATAATTTTAAAAATGAGAAAAACATAACAGCAAGTTACAAGATGGAACTGGCAGTGAAACAGTCAAATATAAGGGTTTCACTGTAAAAGAAATCATAGGAAAATCATCAAAAATAAAATAGGATTAAACAAGACTTCAAACAGCACAGATGATAAACATAAGTTTTGTGGATGTTAGTGTGTCATGACATCTCGTAGCCAATTAAAAATCTGGTGCCATAAAAAAAGGGGTAAAATCAAAACAACAATTTTGAAAATACATTGAACAGATGAAAACTAGAAAATTTCTGGTGTGCAGTGTACGGCTGACATTATGGTCTTGAGGAGGTACTTCATAACTTCATAGCTAAGACAGTCCACAAAGCTTGCGATACGAGAGGCAGTGACTCTTCTGTAAAAAGAGTCATTTAATTTGCTTCAGATAATCACATACATATTCAGTTTTGAGGTGACAGTGAAGAGAATTTTTCCTGATAAAATAAGATGCTCCTGTGATTATTCTTGGGATCTTGTTCTGAATAACTTGAGGATGATCAATATCCCTTTCTGTGGGGTGAGCTCAGACAGATGAGATGAACATGAAGATTGGTCTAATAAGAAACGTATATAATCCTTTTCCTGTCAAGCTTGAAAGCTAAGAATTAAGCTAAAATATTATAAGGTATTTTCTGACTTCCTTCTGCATGTCTTAGTGGTGTAACGATAGCATACATGGCGCGTAATCGAGAAGTTCTGGTTCGAGTCCATTAAGGGAGCATTGCTCATTTTTCATGTTTTTTACTTCAAAAAACCTAATGATTCTACAGTGGCATACGCAGTAAAAAGGTGGTGGATGATGATTCTTCACCACCTGGATTTGGCGATTGGGTCCCTAATGCCCAGTTGTCCTTTAAAAGGGACAGTATATAAGGTATTTTCTCCCTACTTTCTGCATGCTGTCATGGTGTAACGGTAGCACACTCGGCGTGTGTTCGAGAGGTCGAGGTTCAAGTCCCAGTGAGGGCATTGCTCATTTTTCGTGTTTTCTACACTAAAAAATCTAATGACTCTACAAGATAATTTATAAAGTTTTGTCTTTTATATTCCTGATTTGATTAGTCTACGTGAAGGAAGAATTTAGGGTAGTTCCTACATACTTTGCAGTAAATATGAACTGGATGTTAGTATCAACAAGGGTTACCTAGAAGAAGATGAAATCAAGTTTCTTGTATTCCTGATGACTAGAACTTTAGTTTTTGCTGCACTAATGTTGGTTTTCCATTTTCGACACCGATCTTCAATGGCAGAGATCTTGCTCTGGATATGAGTCGGCGTAATTTGGGAGTCAATTTTGACAGAAATGCCATGTCATCTAACATGCAAAGAGTAAGTCATTTCAACTTTGAAACCTTGATAGCTTAATAAAAGACTACACACTAAAGAGAATAAGCTGGCACATATATCTGTTGTAATGAAAGTTTTCCACCAAAAAATTTTCTTAATGAAGTTAGCAAAAAGAACATGAAAGCAGTACCTGTAGTGCTGGTAATAATCACCAACCAAATCTATGATTTTCAGTCAATGTTTTGGTAGTTTTTCAAAGCCTTTAACCCAGAAACTTAGTGACCGCTAGTCCAAAAACAGATCAACCTCATTTCAGATGTCCTGAACAAAATGGAAGACAGCACCGGCAAGAAGCAGCTGCAGGTGTGAAAAAAGGTAGAAGTCTGAAGAAGTGATGTTGAGCCTATACGGTAGGTGTCGCAGAAGATCCCATTCGAGTCTGTACAGAGTTCAGCCAATTAATGCACACACATGGTCTTGCATTATCTTGATGGAACATTACCTTTTTTCGCCGGAACTCAGTTTGACGATTTTCCTGGATAGCAGCTTCAATACAGACTAGCATCTCTCTGTACACCTTACTGTCGTAGGTTTTACCTTTTCCTCGATACTCTTTGTGGATAATACAATCCCATCAGATACAAAGCATGATATTTTTGTACGTCAAATTGTGCTTTGCAATGCTACAGACAGGCTCACCGGGTGCAGACCAACCCCCTTTTTGCCTCGAGTCGTTGAAGTAAATCCACTTTTCATAACAAGTTATGATTTGGTGCATATTTTGTCGTTACTTTGATATTCGAGCAGATTAGTGGAGATCCGAACATGTTTATCCTTATCTGCTTGAATCATCCCATGTGGCACAAGTCATCTCATGTGGCATAAATGTGACACACAGTTCCTGAACTTCTGTGTCACATTTATGCAATATGACTAATGGACATGACACTAATGTCCTCCTGGGATGACTCAAGCACATGAGATGTCCTGTGCTTGAGTCATCTCATGTGGCATAAATGTGACACACAAGTTCCTTTGATTGAACTTGTGTGTCACATTTATGCAGTATGACTAATGGACATGACACTAATGTCTAACTCCTTAGCAAGCTCTCAAGTGGTTGCATACTGATCTTCCTAAGTTCTTCCAGGGGGCCTCATTAACATCAGTATGCAGGCCAGTGCGCACTGCTTCTTGAATGTCATAGTCCTTGTTTTTGAACTTTAGGCACCAAACCTTCACAGTGTCATATCATACAACATTAGTATCTAAAGCTGTATACATGATTTGGTGACATTCTGTAGCTGACTTTGCAATAGAGCTGGAAGTAAATGATGGTTTTAATCAATCTGGTAACATAACAATTCCATTTCATACATCTTGTACTTAATGATAACAATACTGTTTTACAAATTTCACAACCCAGTGTTCTTAAGCACATCTCTTTCAAATGGCAAAAATCGTTTGACAAAATATAATTAAACACTCCAATGTGAACTGTTTGTGCGGAATAAAAGACTTATAGCATTATAACTGTTAATTTACATAAGATCCTTTACAAATCTAATAACCTGGCTCTTAATTTAAGAAGTCCTATTAGTGGCCGAGTGGTTAAAGACTAGTTTGTTTGTAAACCAACTTAGGTGAACGAGCTGGATGTATGATTTTCCCATGTGCTATGGAACATGATACACTTTTCCTTCGAAAAACACTCCATGAAGAGATTCCTCCCCTTAGGAAGATAGCCTCCATGTGCTTTGCTATACTCAAAAAAAAAAAAAAAAAAAAAAAAAAAAAAAAAAAAAAACAGAAATCCACCAAGCCTAGTGTAGGAGACGGCTCCATTAGGACAGATTACGCAACAGCCGGGCGGCGCCAACAGGAGTGCCTCTCGGGATAGGACTATTTTTATTATTACTTCTTTCCTTATTA
>KK113395.1:84435-101740 GCA_000611955.2 Stegodyphus mimosarum
GATTTGGCAGGACCCTTGTACGTGAAGGGAGGTGAAAAAGTTTGGATTGTTTTGTTTACGTGCGCAATATATAGAGCGATTCATCTGGAATTGACTTCATCACTGTCTACCGACACCTTCTTGATGTCTTTGAGACGATTCGTAGCCAGAAGGGGGAGACCGAGAATAATTTATTCCGACAACGGAACTAATTTTCGAGGAGCGCAAAGAGAACTAAGTAACATCGATTGGGAAAAAATTTTGAGGCAAACGGCTACAGAACGCATAATATGGAAATTTAATCCCCCCACAGCTGCTTGGTGGGGCGGCTGGTGGAAGAGGTTAGTTCGTATGGTAAAGGAACTTTTGAGAAGGACACTCGGTAACGCAGTTCTTACAACCGAGGAGTTGCAAACAGTATTGTTCGACTGATTCCCGGAAAAGATGGCAAGGTGAGAACTGTGGAATTGAAAACTCAAGCTGGTGTTCTGCTACGTCCCATTCAGCGGGTCTTTCCTTTGGAAGTGCAATTAACGGACACCCCCACTGATACTTTGCAGAATAATTCTTTTACTAATCCTTTTTCTTCTTTTTCTAGTGATGAACTTTCTGATCATAATGACTCTTTGAATGACTCTACTAATGTTCTACGTAAAATGTCAAGATTTGGACGTGTCATCAAGGTGCCTAATAAATTGGATCTCTTCGACCAGGTACTGTATGTCTTTGAGTCAGACTGAAGTCGACTCAAAGAGGGGGAGTATGTAGGAGACGGCTCCATTAGGACAGATTACGCAACAGCCGGGCGGCGCCAACAGGAGTGCCTCTCGGGATAGGACTATTTTTATTATTACTTTTTCCCTTAACTGTAAGAGACGGAGAAATTGTTATGTAAGAGAGTAGTGTAACGTTTCGCTAGTAATGAGATATCTGTATTAAAATTTTGATTTAAAGTAATCCCTGCTGTGATTATTTCTTTTGAACCTGCACGTTGTAACCCAGAGAGTTGCAACACCTAGTGTAGTAAGCCATACGAAAGGAATATGATAGATAACACTGAAACTTTTTGAACTGCCAATGTTATTTAATTTATACTTTTTGGCAAAGTTGACAGAAGGAGTAGAAGTTTGGGTGTTAGAATTTTGACTGATATAAAATTAGCAATATGTCCATAGAGAACGAACGATATATTGCCAATATCTACTTGGACAATAACATGCTTTTAAATTTTTGAAATTACTTTACAAGAAGAGTTTTAATAACTTATAATGTAAAGAAAATGTAACAGAAATAATAGTAATGTAAAAATAAATATAACAATTACCATTTGTTATATATTACTAACGATTAGGAATTCAGCTCCTGGCAAATTACAATTTGATTCTCGAAAATGTACTTATTCTAAATCCTATGTTTAGGTAAAAATATACTTTGCTTTGACAAAGAGTCTTTGATGATATTTAGGGGCCCTTTTAAATGTAAACAACTGTTTACGAAATTTATTACACAAAAAAGGCAATGAAATATTTTTGACATAAAAGGCATAAAACATTTTCAAAATTGTCATTATTTTATTTGTTACCTTTACTACACACAGAAAAGAAGATAAAACCTTATACTCTAAATTTTGCCACAATTAAACATTTCTGTAATAAATGTATAGTGTCTGTGTGGCACGGAAGCACTTGCAGCAAGTCAAAAGTCTTCTCGAGAGGTTGTTAGGTGGGGAAGAGGGGTGACAGGCCCTTGGACCCATCCCACCCGGATGCTCTTTATCAAAATTGGAAGTGACCCTGAATAAAGTCATATGCCACCTGTAAGACATTCAAGGCTCTTGCCCATGACCGGTGCAATCTTGCACTCTTTGCCATGGTGAATTTCATGGGCTTGTTCTAATTTTACTGTCAGACAAGTGAGCTAAGTCACAACAGTATATTTTTGGCATAACCAGAAGTGTTGAATATGTATATGATGCACAAGTTTGAAATCAACAAAATACATTTTGTTACATATAAAATGAAGTTAAGATGAGTTTTTTTATTTATTTGTTCCTGCTTTTGGTATCTAGGATCAAACTAGCTACATATGGTCCCCAGAAAATTTATAGGTTTAATACTAATAATAATAAAGGCAAAGAAAAGTACTAAACTAGCCAACTAGAATAAGGGATAAAGAAGTGTCAATTTTTTTAACTCACTATACCTAAAAATCATAAGGTCAAAATAAACAAAAAACATAAAAGAATATTTATATACCTGCAACAAACTTCTAATGGATCCACCCAGACAGTTAACTCCACAGGTAATTTTAAATTTTCATACTGAAGCCCACACATTTCCGCTGCCTGCTCAAGGACAGGATCCCTTCTCTCCCTTCCATTCACTCGGATGCAACGATATGCTTGTCCTTTACAGGGTTTTTCAGGAAACCAATGTCCTTTGAACTTATCCATTAGGATTGATCCCAAACTTCGCTGAAAAACCTCAACTTGGTCAGCACTGAGGTTTTCGTTTGTTCTTACGAGTCGTGTCAAAAAATTCACTGCAGCATAAACTTCCTCCTTCATGGTAGATTTTGTAAAACTGTCCACCAAAATAACGTGATGAAAAATAAAACATGCAGAGAAATCTCACTTCTAGCCTAATGGAATGCTTACCGATCAAACCTAATAATAGAAAATCGTTTTAAGATTAATTCATTTAATACTGTAGCACTGAATTATATTAATTTTTATTCACATTTTATTTGAAACAAATAAAATAAAGCTTAAAAAAGGCTTCACATAAATCTTATTGAAAACTTTTATCATCAATTTATGAAAATGTTCATTAATTTATTTAAAATTTAATCCATAAATTAAAAAGAAAGTACACTTTGCTCCTTCACTGAAAGCTGATTAACATTTATTACATAAATTTCATTCTAACAAAAACAGTCTTTAAGGCTCACTTAAACTTTTAATTATAAGGTATATATTTGAAGACTTCTAAAGGCAAGAATTTTATGTTGTTTATGTTAAAATGGATAAAATGAAAAGGTTTATTAAAAAGTGTGGACCTCCAAGATCATCAATAACTAACATTGTAAACAAAGTAGATGATGATATAAAAAATAATAGTGAAACTGAAAATTTACCAGACAATTCTTTAGCATTATTAACTGAAAAAGAACTGTATAATTTAGATGAAGAAATTGTATCTTTGATAGATGATGAAAAGAAACTTGAAATGGAAATTGAAAGTTCTACGGATTATATCGATAAAATAATTTTATGAAAATCTGGAATAAAGAGATATTTAAAATCTAGTCTGGAACAACACAAAATAAACTTGGATATTAAGTCAACTGAATATAAGAGTGAAAATCATCATGTCCGCCTTCCTAAATTATAGATTTCTAAATTTTACAGTGATGTCAGTCAATGGATAAGTTTTGGGAATTAATTAAAAATTGCGATGCACGATAATATTGCTCTTTTAAAAGTAGAAAAATTTAATTTAAAATTCTACTTAAGTGGAACTGCCACCAATGCTATAGAAGGTTTTTCAATATCTGAAGGAAATTACAATGCAGCAATACAAAATTTAAATACTAGATTTGGAAAATGTGATGTTATCATAAATGCACATATGCAAAAACTCCTAAATCTCCCTCCCCTTTAATAATAAAGCGACGTTCTAAAATTAAGAAAATTACATGACACTATAAGAATACAGGTTCAAAGTCTTTCTTCTTTAAATTTAATCCTGAAACTTATAACAATATGTTAATCCCAGTTTTATTTAGAGTTATTTCTGCAGACTTAGGATTAGAATATAGTCGTATGAATGATGATGAGACATGTTTCAATATAAATTTCTAGAATTTCTTAAAAAATAATTACAAGCTCGAGAGAGAGCAAATGCATTTAATGCAGGCAGTAAAATGGATATACAAAGTCAAAAGTTGTAGTTTAAGCTCAAGCCATTAATTACAAAGAGATGTAGATTGTCATTAGCAGCAACGTGAATATAAACAACTAATGAGAAACCTTACACTGTATCATCAGTGTCTAAAGCACCTTTATTTTGTGATTCACTAACCCACGACGCAGGAAATTGTTCAGAAATTGACATAGCCTCGAAAACAGAAAAACTAAAATTATAGGGCTGGTATTACAAATGCTTCGACAAGAGGCATTTAGCGAAAAGATTTCAAAATGCAAATTCATTGTGAATTAGCAGTAAACCTCATCATGCATCTTTATGTAATCCTGAAAAACAAAATCTGGAAATCGATAAACAATGTAGTAAAACCAAAAATCATTTGCTTATAGCAAATATATCAAATGATGCTTTATGAGTCTGAACGATAGGTCTAGCAAAATTAAGACTCATTTTGATTCTTTAATTACGGTAAAAGTAGAATGAGATAATAAAGTGTTAAATGCTATCATTGATACTGCTACTCAGATCAGTATTATAAAGTACCAGAGTATTGTAAAAGACACGTGGAAGTGTAATATTAAAATCTGCCTTCAGACAGAAGGATAATGCACCTTTAAAAAATGTAAATTTAGTTATAGAGTTCGCAACCAATACAGTATATGACCCTGCTACACTCGTGTGTGCCACAGTTGAGTTGATAATCTAGTACATGATTCACTATTAAGCTTTAGTGCTTATAATGAACTGATTGGATCTAAGGGTAATTTTGAAAGTTCTGTTAATAGTCTGAATGTGGATGAAATGTAGCAGTCTCATGAAGATATTCTTATTAGTTCCGATGAAGAGGCAGAGGTTGATGCAAGTGATTTACTGCAAGTCTGTCAGAAAACCGAGATAGAAGAGGAAGATGAAGAGGCTGCTAATTTCAAATGGTTGGAAGTTTAAGAAAAGGAAGTACCAAATGATGTTAAGAAAGAAATGCCTATTTTGAGAAAGTTTTGGAATGATCCAAACCTGGATGAAAATGAGAAATGTTTGAAAGACTTTATTTTAGACAGGAAGTACAAAGAAAAAGATAAAACTGATGAGATTTCAACTTATGAAGAAACAGATATTGCAGTGCCGAGTGGTAATGGAAAAGATATGCAAAAGCAGGAATTGTTTGAATGTAAGCATAATTTCCAATTTGAAGAGCCGGATTCAAAATTCAATAAACGATATTCGAGGATGACTGCAGATTCTCTTAGACATGTTGATAATAAAAAAAAGAAGACGAAAAGTGTAAAAGAGAAGAATTAAAAAGTTCGAAAGCTTTAAAGTGAAAATAACTTGAAGAAAAAATTTTAAAGTTGAAAGAACTGCCTGAACAAGATGAATTGAACTTTGATGAAAATGATATTGAAAGCTATTTTGATCCTGAAAACATGACCAGAACAAAAGAACTTTTTAATGATGATTATTATACTATTCAAGAAGAAGAATGTTCAAAATTTCCATATGATGAGGAATTCGGATAACGAAAAATGGGACCATTGCATGAATTAAGTAAAAGTGATGAGCACAGTGAAGAATAGCTTGAAAAAAGTGCTACTGAAACATCAGGTGTTGAGGTTACAAATTCTAAAAGTTATTCTAAGCCAGAGTGTGAGAAAGAAATCATTGAGTTAACTCACAACAGGAAGGATTCCTAAAGTAATTTCTAAACCTAAACCAGTTTTTGATACAGATGGCAAAACGTTTGACATTGGATTGGCAGCTGATGACAAAGAATTAAATCTTATGTATTAAATACTTATGTTTGTATTCATATAAGATTAATGTTGTTTTATTTTACATCGTTTGAGCACCCACTTGAATGGGGAGGTGTGAAGCACTGGCACCCTCTGTGAAGAACGAGGGCACCAATGCAAAGAAAAAAGAAAATGATACCGATTATTACATTGCAATTCAAAATTGATCATGTGCTGAATAGTTGAATTATTAAGCAAAAATATTTAGAATAGTTTTGTAAGTTACATTTACGATGTCGTTATACTAGACGACTCTGAATAAACATGTTTAAAAAGTACCAGATTATTTTATTTTTAATGCCAAATAATAAAAGAACCCACAATCATCAGTCAAGACAAAGGCTCACTAACCTGAACCCCCAACAAGTTCATGTTTTAATCGACTTAATTTTAGTAGGATTTTATACACAGATTAAGAAATATGCAATAATTATTCAAACAGAAACACACCCTCTACCTGAAAATCATTGACACAGAACACAGCAAGAGAAAGAGATAATTTAAAAAAAAAAAAAAATTTACACTTAATAGAAACTGGATTTTATAATGTTTTAAATATCGAAAATGAATCATTTTCTTTTTAAGGTTTTGTTAATTTCAGGATCATTAGTTTTCTGCAAATAAAATTACATCAGAAAACAAAATTTGGGTTATTTATTGTAGCAAACTACTCAAAAGCTTTGACTGATAAGGACACCTTCATGGAAAAATTTTAAAGAAAACCTCACACAAATTTATATTACCATGGAGAAATCGAAGAAAATTCATCAGCCAGCTCCTTTACAGTTAAAGGAACTAAACTCATGACAAACTAATACTATTTGGTAACCATATCCATTCAACCAGCTATGAACATGTGATAGCAAAAATAATTTCCTTTTATCAAGACCCAAGAGAATTACATCGACGTGGAAAATAGAACAGGCAAATCGACAACCTTGTATTCGCCATATATTTTGTAAAATCTCAATCGATTTCGAGGGCAAAACGAGTCCCCTTCATCAGGAGCAAAAAATTCTGTGAATTGCCTGTTCTAATTTCCTTTTATATTATACGTTGCCTCGGAAAGGGCCTTTGTTACATAGTTAAATGAGATTCAAACTGTCACTGATCAAAACTGTCTTCGCAAAGACATATGTTACACATTTTACATTCCTATGTGTTTTGAATGATTCTGCTGGTGGATGTTTCATTTCCTTGTTGCCGACACTGAACTCAGGTTCTTTTATAGCCATTGACGTTTTTCATTTATGCATGCGAGTGACAGTACACTGAAATGAAACTGATGATTTTTTTTTTTTTTAAATATATACATAAGGTGTACAAATAACAAACAGTATGCTAAATCATACTAAATTTTGGTGGTAAGTAATAAAGAGTGCTTGTGTAATTCACCATTAAATAAGGTGAACAACACAAGCACTGTTTATAACAATGCCAAAAATGAACCGAAATTCATACTTGGACAAATTTCTCATATTCATGTAATATTTTCTTCTCTGATCTGCCAGATTTCTCCTATATGCATATTTGTGCAATGCAAGAAAAAATTTGGGCATAAGACAAATTGGTACTCTTCTGCTATTGGGACCAGATTTAGAAATATGTCAGATGAATGAATGTGCTCATGTATGCATGTACATACATATGTGTACATACACGCACATATATGCAGAGGCTCGATAACACATGAATACCAGCAAGTTTTTTTACTTCATACAGCTTATTTAGCACATTTCTTACAGGGGGAAAAAAAAATGGTATTTATGTATTATCCCATTAATTGTGCAACTGTCACCAAGCAGTGTGATTTAGCACCAGTTATGGGTAAGCATGACATAATACCACACTCATAATATTTAACATTTATTTGATGCAACCCCAATTGACTAATGGTATACCACATCTAGTCTTTATGAATAAAGATATAAATTTGCTGCTATTACTCCATTTGGGGTAATCTATAGTTTGGGGTACCCTTGTTTCATCGCCAAGTTGCTTAATATATCACCAAGTTGTGTCATTTATGGTAATCTGAATATTATATGCCGTATGTTTTGGAAGCCATATCATGATGTGATTGGTTAAAATGTGTGATCGTGGTGATTTGGACTTCTCAGTGTTTATTTCTGTGTTGAATGTCCCTTAAGCAGTATGCTGCTTATTTTGTGCTTTACACAGTAAAATGGCTGCCTGTGATAAGATTAATCTGAAGTTTCCATATGATTTGGAAAGAATGGGAAAAAAAAGGATTAAATGACTGGCGTGTAAATGGAGATTTACTCAGTAATCATAAGTGTTTTGTTTGTATGAAGAAACTGCATATGGTCGAACATAAACATCATTCAGACGGCATTAAATGGGTTTGTCCAACACTACGGAGGATATTTTTTTATTCTTATTTTTGTGAATTTATGTGGTGACGAGAGTATACAGATTCTAGTTCAGATAATTTTACACAGTTTTTGAATTCTGTTAAGGAATTCAGTCTGCTACATACTGAACACACAGAAATTTCTAAATAAGGTAAGTTGATATTTCTTTCTTGTAGTGTGTAGATTAGATAACATGTATCTCCATTCTTATGTTATTTCCTTGTTTGATTTAAAATGCAGTTTATTGAGATTATACATATTTTTGTTTTAATTATGTTTTATTGCATGATGTTTTGGATGCCATTTTACTGGGCACGGCACTGCACATAGACAGGAATGGCACCAAAAAATCGCCATGAGGTATCCTGAAATATATTTTCCCCAACTTTCTTGGTTGATGGAATAATATGTAAGTACCAACGATTTTTTATATAACCTTCGATATGTGCACAATAAATCTGGATAGTTTCAAAACTGAAAAAGCCAAACTTTTATTTGCAATTTTTCATGGCACTTACATATTATCCCATTAACTGGCCAAATAGCATCATTTAAAGGCAATTATGGATGACCATGTCCATTAGAATTCCCTAGTAATGACTGGTGACCATTACCGAAATTTCCGTCAACGGTCAGCAGGATAATACGCAAGTACCTTTTCTGTTCAGCATACATTTAGTACATCAACCATCAGCAATGTAAAAAAAAAAGTCAAGGAAATTTCACATATTATTAAAGGTATTATCAAATATATCCAATGAGAAAAGTTTGGTACTGAGTACGTGACTCTTATTTTTCTGAGCATAAGGTAACGCAAGAAACTATTTCAGATATTTCTAAAGACGACACCTCCCCCTCCCACATTTATACAGGAAATTCAGATGAAAATTTACATCCAAATGACTTCTGTAATAGAAAAGTTTCAACAGAAAACTTTGTTACAGTTGGACTTATTTGCAGCAGAAATGAACAAAATCATAAAAGACAATACTGAAGCTCTCCTTCTAAGAGAATATAATAAATCTAAAAGAGTTTTTGCTTTTCTGAAAAACGAAACACAAAATGGATTTACTGTTTACAAATAGATCAAACTGTCCAATCTATATAAAAATTCAATCATAAACTTTCAGAATATATCTCCAATATATACTATTAAATACTTTGGTTAAAAGTAACACTTAAAAGTGTAGCTTTTAATATTTTGACTGCACTGTATTAAGACATTACTGTTTCAGACATTTTGTATATTATTTCTCAGTAATTAAACAATTTTAAATTCAAATAAAAATTACTTTCAGTAAATTCAGTATTTAGATTGAGCAAAGTTTCCCTACTGAAAAAGTGACTTTTAATAAGTTAAATTTTCCAGTCCCCTCTACAAAAGATTATTTTTGATTTTTTAATAAATTTATGTAAAAAGCTCAATATTAATTTTTCTACTAACTTATCCTCTCATAAAAACTCCCTTGAAAATTAAAAAACCCAATACTCTTCGAACTATTTTAAATAAGAAACTAAAAAAATGACTGAAAATGCCCTCACCATAACAAACTAAATACAACGAAATGATCATAAACTTTTTTCTAAAATTAATGCCCACAGAGCATTTTCCTTCTTATAACAACAAATAACTTCATTTTATATAAGTACTGTAAGTACACATAATAAATTTAATATATGTCAAATCTTTTAATAAAAAAGATAATATCTTCAACATTTTATTATCATACAGTTTAAACCAGAACCTATTTCTGCAAGATGCACGAAAGTTAAAACAATTACAAAATAAAACTAACTTGCAATCTGGAAACTTCAGCTACAGTCAAAGAGTAGCTTACTATTAAAAATTTGAAATATAAAAATCATATTATATTTTACATTTCTTAAATAGAAATACCTCGATCAACTTGTACAGCAATTGTAAGCATATCTTCTTTGAACATAAAAAAGCATAAAGAGAAAAATATCAAAATATTTATAATAAGTATATTACTGTTTGAACAAAATGAAAGAAAAATAAAGAGGTTTGCAATCTATATTTTACCGGCAGTGTATGAAACGCAGGCATTCTATAGAATGCATAAGCATTGTATATAATGCCAGACAGTTTTAAGCAAAGTAAGAAATATGAGAATTACTACATACTTTTCCTAGCCATTGTATACAATATATAGGCATTCTACAGAATGACAGAGGCAAAGTATGGAAAAAAGTTTATGATAAGGCTATTACATACAAGACATTCATTCCTCAAAAATACAAACGTTATCATGAAAATTAATGAAAGAGTACCTTAAAAAACTTATTTGAAATATGTAAAAAAAAAAGAGATAGTGAGATGATCTTGATACAGAATAATAAATTTGTACTTTATACAATCAGTAAGATCTACCTGACAACGAAAATGAAATTCAGGAACATAAGCTTCCGAACAATGCCCTTTTTAATACCTTTTTGTTTTTCTAACAGGGATCACAAAGGTGGTTGTACAGTGTAATGTTTTTGTATTTGGTTGAAAGTTCTTTCAGCATTCCAACATGTTGTCCATGTCCAGTACTCAAATGAGTTTTCATGAAGTATGAGAAATAACTCAGAGTCTGTGACATAATACTGTTTAATATTGATGCTTTCTTTAACAGGATGAATGAATGTAATTTTGTTTTATACAAACATCACGTCCTAGCCATTCAGCAGCCAGTAGTTCCGCAATTCCTTATTAGTAGTCATTTTGGCCTTTTTACATCATTTATTAACTTCTGGTAAGCAGTTGGGTTCTTTGAAACAAATCAGAAATGTACTTCATACTTTGCCGGTTTGTCATTTTGCATTCTATAGAATGCCTAAGAATTGCGTGAAATATGAATCGTTTCATACATTGCCTGCTAATTTTAGGCATTATATACAATGCTGGATTTCAAATTTTGCCAGTAACATATGTAGTACAAAATTTTATAAAAACATTACAATTTGGGATTTTAAATGTTTGCATCCCAGCCCCTGAAAAAAAAGCTTCCAACTTACAGATGACTTGGTAAAAAACATTTATTTGGCTATTTTTATGGTTAATAATAATGATAAAAAGAAGTATTTCATATGGAGAAAAGGAACTTTATAAGGAACAAAATTTATATGGCCACCCTACACAAAATACTTTTAAGATTAAAAAAAAAAAAAAAGTTGATGAAAGAAATTGACTGTTAAATACCCATATAAGCAGAAAGTACCTTTATTTCCAATGCAGCCGATATTGCACAGAAGAAGTCATTATAGAAATTTTTAATCATTACGTTATAAAATATTAACATATTATAGAATATTTGAAATCTGTTTCTCATACTTAAATTAAATGTTACTTTTCCATTATGCAGCTGCCAAGCTTTTTTGGCACCTGTGAAAGACAGGCCAAACACGTGCTAAGAGCCAATGAAAGTGTCATTGTTGGGTGTGAGTATGTGTGTTTTAATTGTGAACACACATTAGAAATCATTTACAGCTAAAGAACCAGGCAAAATGCATGGCAGGCACACAATGCAAAAGCACCTATTAAATAATACCTGTTCCAACTTTTATTTAGATATGCATATAAAATAACTTGTAAAAGGTTTCACTTCTTTATACTGAACAGCGATACATTATTTTATTTAAAAATAAAAGAGAAAAAAGGCCACACATATTTGATAGGCAAATGATGTGTTTTTTTATTTGAGCTCTAGTGTAGAATTGGGTGCCCCTTGTTTTTTGGCGAAAAATTTTGTTCAATTTTGGCGATGAAAGCCCATTTCTGTTTACCATGAGAGTTTTAACATGGTTTTAGCTTCTTGATTTATTTAATTGAAAATAAATCTATGTGCACATGGACAAAGTCAAAATGTGCAATTCTCTGATGTTTTTTTTAAGTGAAAATAGGTCGATGTGTACATGGACACGGAGTTTGTGAAATTCTTTGACTTCTTGTTTTGGTTTTGTGTAGCGGCCATCTTGAAATTGTGTCTTATTGGCCCCGATCTTGGCATCAAAACAGAATCGCCAAAAAACAAGGGGCACCCAATTGTAAACTTTTACTTTATTTGTAAGCTAAACAAAGTCACTAATTGAAAATACTTCTTTGACATGAAAAAATGAAATTCATGGTTATAAAAAAATTTACTTCACAATTCCTTGAAAGTCAAAATTAATATCAACAAATAATAAAACACATATAATGGGAGGGGGGAAATAAGTGGGAACACAATCTATAACATCTACAAAATCTTCATCTTTTGTTTCACACTTTGCTAATTGCATTCGAGTTTATGTCTATGCAAATTACTTAATGAAATATGATTTTAAACTATATTAAATTTTTTATTTTAAATTACTTTTTACACAACAGAAGATTTAAAACTTTTGTAATGAGACATAATCTTGGTTATTTTATTGTATAGTCAAACGTGCGTGTACATTTTCAATATGCTTCTTTAAATTTATAGTAAACTGACATACCCATAACTTTAAAAACACACCTTTGAATTTTAAGTCCATATGTGATTAACTACCATTCATAATATTACTACAATATATTTTTAATATCAGTGCAGAAAGTACAATGAAAACATATTTTTTAGAAATATAACTTTGCTGAACAAAATGACATTCTAAATGTGATTTACTACTGGTACTAAAACAAAACACTTACAAAAACATTTAAAAAAAAATTATAAAACAAACTTTTGTTAAAATAAGGAAACTTATTCAGGCATTACCAAATAAACGTAACCTACATTCGAGAACACCTGACGACGTGTTTGTTTTCGCACACAATTTTACACATTGAATTACTTTTTAAAACGCTACATAAGAAGAATACAACTTACAAAACGATTTATTTAATTTGTTGACGGCAATGGTTAATAAAAAAGTTCCACTTAAACTAACTCATACCCTATAACATAAACATTTAAAAGAACAACAGGTACAACTTCGTAACTTTTTACACATAACGCTGCTGATGCCACCAATATTTAGCACTTGCAACAGCTGTTAATGATTTTATTATTAAGGATCAAACCAAAATTCATGAAGCAATTAAATAAATGAATCTGAAATTATTTTCGTAAATAAAATTCATAAATTAATCAATTAAAACCATTTAAGTAAAATATTTCTACAAAATTAAATAACATGAAATTAAATTAGAATATATCAGCTGTCAGTTTGAAATTATTGTAATCGATTGACCTTAAAAGTCAGTGGTCGGAACAGATGTTTACATTTTTTAATTACTGTTAATAAAAATTATTGAATATAATATTTTATATCACGTAATGAATAATATAATCTTACGCAAGGTAAAGAAAACTTCTTTAAAGCATGTGTTTCTTACTGTTTATAATTAGATAAAGGAACTGTTAATAATTATATAACATTTCATTGTTTTTCGAGAAATGACAAAATCTTTAGTATTTAAATATATATTATGTTTACAGTGAAAGCTTAAATTATGTAAATTATTTATTGTTTATTGTATATCTTATACATTTTAGGATATTATTGCCCCTATATATCCCCCGATCCTCTCATATTATTCGGTAAAACCATTGTAATTTTTTTTTTTCAATTAATGAATTATTTCTTTTCTTTCCTTGTAGATCATATTTGTAATTTTATTTGTTTGTTTGTTAGCTATAAATTCGTTTTTGAACTTTTGATTTTTATTTAAATAAGATTTCATTTAATGTTGTTTGATCTCAGTGTATTAAATGTTCTTGAAATAAATTAATCAACTGTTATCGAATATCATTTTTAGGTTTTTATATGTGTAATGGAATTATGTAATATCAAAACACTTCCATTCTTAAAAATTAGGTTCATAATATAGATTCAAAAGCATTAGCTTTAAATGTATGTATTAAATTAGGTATTACTTAATTTTCATGGCCCCCGTTATCAAAATGGCACGAACACTATTGCCGAGTTTAAACTAATTGCATATAGTTTGTGGTTACCATGTCTCCATGAATGCATGTAATATGTCATCAAGAGGCTTATCTTTTCCAAAGGATTTCCGCCACATGAATTTAGAAAGATACGACTCAAGATGATGTCAAGCCATACCCCTTTGCTGTTTGTTTCATCATTGAACAGAGCCCACAATCTTTCCACATTTTGAGTGTGAGCACCTGTTGTTGGATCAACAAAAATTATATGTGTGATTCACAGTTGAATGGGCATAACCAGCATTTTCAAGCTTGTCTGTTTTATAGGCTCGCCAATGATCTGATTATATTTTCAGTCCTTCCATATTTTGATGATATCAAGGAACTGATTTCAGATTACTTAGAACAGTCATCAGTGACAGTATCTCTTTCATTAACAAGTGCTGAAGGACTAAATCATCTACAGAAGAGTTGAAAATTATACTTTCTGTTGTGGAACTACTTGAAAAGGCAGACCTGAACTAATTTCAGTGATTTGTTTCAGAGCTGAGTCAGAAGAGACCTGACTGCTTTTACCCTTCCCACTGGCAATTAATGATTTTCATTTTGCTAAGACTTGAAAATCAACACAGCAACATGCTATTCAGTGATTTTGCCACTTGATTAGATGTTGCCACCAGTTCAACTTCTTTTGATCGTCTACATTCATACTTAAATGATGCATTGGGAATTTACAGGTCAAAGAATCTAATTTTTATTCTTCTATTTGATTCGATAGAAATATATGTACGGGTGCATCTTGGCAATTTTTGGCGGTACATGGACATGGAGTTTGTGCAATTCTTTGTCTTGTTATTTTCACTTTGTGTAGCGGCAATTTTTGGTGCAAAAATTGCTGCTACACAAAGCCAAAATAACAAGTCAAAGAATTGCACGAAGTTGGTATCCATATACACATCGACCTATTTTCACATAAAAAAATCCCATCAGAGAATTGCACAAACTCAGCATTGCACACTCCCTTAACTTCGTCCATGTACACATTGATCTATTTTCACTTAAAAAGTCAAAGAAGCACCCAGTTCTATGCTAGAGCCAAATAAAAAATATGTTATCCCAATGAACTACATTTTTAATCAAACAATGAAATAACATAAAAGAAGAAATTATCTTATAGCATCTAAGCACTACATAAAGGAAATATCTGCTTACCTTGTTTAGAAATTTCTGTGTCTTCAGTCTGTGGCACACAAAATTCCTTAATAACATATAAAAATTTCCCTCAAACCATGTTCCCTTTTTAATGGAACGTTTTATATGGTGAGCATTTGAACCTTTCTTGCGACAATTCCATTCAAAGCCATCTGAATAATCTTTACATTCGACCATATGCATTTCCTTCATACAAACAGGACCTTATAATTCCATTGAATTACATCCACCAAAGTTTCATTTATTCTGTCCTCAAACCACTTCAAAAAAAAAAAAAATTTTGCTCTTTCGTTATGTACTACCAAACACCCTATTTAACATTGGCAGCTATTTTACAATGCAAAGCACACAATATGTGGTGTACTTTCTAACTGACAACCAACAAATATTTTCCCATCAATTAAATTCACTGCAATCATGCAACCAATGATGTCATAGCAGGATTTCCATAACATTCAATTGCTCAGACTACCATACATGAAACAACAACTTGGCAATAATCCAAGGGACACCCTAAAATATAAGCTAACCATTTGATTCTCCTCATGATTTCAGTTTAGGAACTTTCTAATTCAGGTAAGAGATAAGGGAAAAACTCAGATAAGTGGCACTTGGTGGAATTTTTTCCACCATCTTGAATCACAAAAAATTGCCATATCTTCGAGAGGAATTTTTTGACACCAAAAGGGAACTTGCATCAGAGGGCGCTTTCCAAAAATTCCCTTTTCAGGCCAATATCGGGAAAAAAGTTCTGCTGGATGAAAACCGCGTGAGGCAAAGTGTAGCGTTTGCATTGAGAAGGTAAACCATACACGTAGGACAAATTGTAAACGATTAGTTATTGTTGTGATTAAGTAAATCTACATATTTTTTTTCCATTTTAGTATTTTAGATTATGATATATATATATATATAACTCCATTAATAATTTTTATAATTCTCTTTTTTAATTTGAACAATTATCCGTAATAATGGTTATATATGTTTAAAAATATGTTCTTTGTATAAATGCAGAAATGATCACGAAAATGTGATATATATCGCATAGTTAAAGATGAAAGTTTTAAAAAATAAAATATGTATGTATTTCCACAATATTACATCCTCAAAATGAATTCCGAGCTATTCAATCATCCAGTCCCGTTTATATTGGAAATTCCAGATTCTTTTATGCAGTAATTTTGTTTATATAAGGCTAAGAAAGTTATTTTTATTCTTTTTTTCTTGTGTAAGTGTGAAAATAATTCTCATGTAGGTAAACAAAGAAATGCAATCCTGAATTGCATAACTGCAGGGATACATGATTAGTAACAAGCACTTCTATGGCTTTTCATGATGTTATGCAATTGTTTAAATTAAAAAAAAAAAGACTAATCAAATAGAATAGGATAAGGTTAATTGAATTTATCTGTGTTTATTCCATGTGAAGTTAAACCATAAAATATTATATTTGTGCAATTTGAATGTTGTCTATAACAGTGGTTTCAAACTGCCAGCCCCCGAAGCAATTTTATGCGGTCGACAAATGTATTTCAGTTATGCATTTGTTGCAAGTACAGTGGTGCAAAGATTTCTATGTTTTACCTATCTGAAGTTTGATTTACATTACATGAATTTCTATTAAACATGAAGATGAGTAACACGTCAGAAAAATCTATAAATATAAATCTTATTCAAAGATTTGAAAATACAAATTTAATTAACTTTTATTCATTTTTTGTGAAAAATAGCAGATTTTATCTTTTATTCTGATTAGAAGTGTAATTAATTTCAAGTCTATAATTAAAAGTTTTAAATTAATTATATGTAAATACACATGGGATAATGTGAACCATAAGTATGGGAAAGGAGCATATTTTGTCATTTTCTTGTATAAAAATAAAATTATCTTATTACAGGTGTAATTAATTTATTTAGAAAATAATTAAACAGCAAATTGAAAACGTCTATTAACAAAGTCATGGGATCATCAGCACAACAGAGATTTATTTGCTACGCAACGATACCCAACGCTAAGTGTTTACATATAAAAAGAAAATATCTCTTTCCTTTTCCCTATCTTAGTTAACATGAGCTAGCAACCTAAACCCTCTTTCCACTGTTTGGCA
>KK113395.1:101761-133572 GCA_000611955.2 Stegodyphus mimosarum
TTCAGGAACCCAAGTGCCGGTTATCTGAGTATTCCCGAAATAAGGTAAGAACCACACAAAAATTGCAGCTGTGTGCCAGTATAAGTCCAAGTATCTCATTTTGTAAAAAAAAAGTTCCTTAAGAAGAGGAACCTATGCATTATTTATTGCCTTTGAAATCAATAGCGTTTTATTCAAAATGTACACCAATGTAAGGCTGCATTTTTTGCTTAGTTTTATATTTTTTATTGATGTGTTTCTTTTCCATTTACCATATTAACATGTATATTTTAACTTTTTTCTAATGCTATAATTTGAAATAAAATTTTTATCTTTTTTTGGGGGGGAGGAAAGGTGTTGCTGTATTTGTATTTATTAAGTATTTTGAAGAAAAACCCCTTCAAATTGTTTACTATTTTTGGTTTGTGATAAAAACATCTCTGCAACATTTATCGCACAGATGTTTTTATCACAAACCCAATTTTGTAAATCAATAATGTACACTGCCCCTCCCCCCCCCAAAAAAAGGGACAGTTCTATATCTCCCGTTCTACTGAGCCGATTGACGAAATTCAAATTCCGTTTTTCATGTCTCGAAAGCACGACTTATATATATTAGATTTATATATAGCGTCATTCTAACGTAGGTATTTTGACACAAAATCGGGACTTTATCTGAAATAACATAGCAATTTTATTTTCCATATTTTGATTCTGCGACTCAAATTATGCCTAAATATTAAATTTTGTAAAATTTGGTGTGAAATTTATGGAGAAATTTGTAAATTTAACTTGGCGAATTTTTTTTCAGTTTGAGCCAAGAATAATTCACTTGACGAACTTCTTAATATGTGGGAACCTATTTTCCTTCCCTTTCATTGTACAGCGGAGGAAAAAAAGTCACATCGTTCTACTTTCAAATAATTTTAACAAAGTGCGTAAACCATATTTTCGTTGTTATTGATTTCAACAAATATGCCAAATTTCAAAACTCACCAATATATAAATTCATGTATATCTTCGGAAATTTTGATTAAAAAGCTCTAATTTTTTGCAGGTATGCTTACAAATAAATCTACTTTAAGATGATTTTAAAAATTTTATAGGTTATAATTAAAAAAATTTTTAGAAAAATTTATAAAAATTATTTAAAAATATAAGTTAAAATAAATCATAAAATATGGGCAAATTTTGTTTGGAATGAACCTAAATTTCGAACTGTGTAAGAAGGAATTAAATAAGTTTCATAGAAAAAGAGATATTAATAAATATATATCAAATTCAATTAATATTGAGGAGCTAAAATTTTGAGAGCTAATTTCGTAAAAACTACTCGTGCTACTTTTACGAAACTTGGCAGTTTGGCATAATTTGAGTCGTAGAATCGAAATATGGAAAAAAATTGGCATGTCATTTCAGAAAAAGTCCGATTTTGTGTCAAAATACCTATATTTGAACAATGCTATGTATAAATCTAATACATATCCTAAGTCGCGCTTTCGAGACATGAAAAATGCAATTTGAATTTCGTCAATCAGCCCAGTAGAATGGGAGACATAGAACTGCACCCCTTTTTTTTTGTGCAGTGTACAAGAATTTTCATTTAGCTTTATCATTATGAAAATGCTTTGCGTAATACGGTGTAAGTGAATCATTGAAAAAATAAATTTATCTGGATTTGGTAGGAAGATTTTGTAGCTAGTGATACTTTATTCAATGAGTGTCATGAATAAAGTTAGTTTCTGATAGGCATTAACACTAGAACCGCGGGACTTTCGATATACCTAGAACCACGGTGTGGGTCAATTTGACCCTAGATAGAAAACACCTGAAAATATGCAGAAGTGATTACTTTAGTTAGCTAATCTATTTTATTTTTATGTAACAATAAATATTTCTCAGAATTTACTTTAAATATTTTATATAAATCAACGGAAATTACCTAAATTTTTAGAAAATCATATTATTAAAATTTTATTTCCTTAAGTGTAATAGCATGTCTTTTAAACAAAATAAAGCATAATTTTTCTGATTTTGATAAAAAAACAGAGTATATCATTTAAATAAGTTTAGACATAATTGTAGAGATAAAATAAAAAGTTTACTAGTTACACTGGTTATCATAAATTAAGGAAAAATCACAAAAATCACGATTACTGAATAAGTTACATGTAGAGTTTTATGAAACTTATCCACACTATACAACACATAGTAAGGTATCAAGTAATGTAAAAAGAAATTACCAGACAATTATGGTAGTATAGAAATTAGCACAATAATAGAAATGCGAGTATAAAATGAACAAATTGAAGGCATCAGTTTTCTATAGGAAAAGTACCTTCAATATGGAATATGATTGCCTCTAGAAGCAATACAGTGGTGTATGATGCTTTCAATTATGCGGTCTATCAGTTCCATATGAAGCAAGAGCCATTGTTCTTGCAAAGCAGTTGAAACCGCAGCAAGGGTCTGAGGGGGCGGATTGAGAGCAGCTAGGTGTCTCCCTAAAACATCCCAAACATGCTCGATAGGATTCAAGTCCAGGGATTTAGCTGGCCGCTCCATATGCAAAATTGTTTCCTGTTGAAGATAATCATCTACAAGGCGAGCCCTGTGTGGTCTTGCGGTGTCATAGTGTAACAGGAAAGCATCACCTATTGCCCAGGCATAGGGGCACACTTAAGCATCAAAGATATCATCTCTATAAACCTGAGCATTCACAGTTCCCCGTGGAAAGTCATGGAGGTCTGTGCGTCCGCACAAAGAGATGCCATCCCAAACACAAACACTGCCTCTTCCGTATGCATCTCTTTCACGGATGTTTGAGAGTGATAACGGGTTCCAGGTTCTCTCCATATCAAATAACACCTACTATCACTTTCCAGACTAAACCTGGACTCATCCATAAAGAAAGCAGCCCTCCACTGATCAGGAGTCCAGTAGAGATGTTGTCGTGCCCACTGCAAACGGTCCTCCTATGGACCTATTTATGGCGTGACATGAGCGGCATGCAAATGGCTGATCACCTCGCATACAGACCACCTTCGTGAAGCCTTCTACTCACAGTTGACGCTGACACCAACCTTCTGGTGGCTGAAGCAAGGAAAGATCTAAGAAGAGTCGGAGAAGTGGTTCTATTCCTACACGCACATAATGTCAAATATCGGTCATTGGTGCTCGTCGTAGCAGTTGGCTGTCCTTGGCTGAACCTCCTAGATGCCAAATCTGTGGTTTGAAATTGCCTCCAAAATCTATGAACCACAGAAGGACTCACATTTAGCCATCTGGCCACTTCTGTTTGATTTTGTTCTGCCTCTGTCTCCCAATGGCTCTCCATTGTAGTTCTGCAGGCAAATGATGCCTGGAGGTCATTGTTACGAATTGGCTATCTCATATTTCTGATGTCACTATCACAGTGAAATGTGGGCTTGCTCTAAAACATGGACTTTTATGCTCCTGGAAGATGACGTATTCCGAGTGCAGCGCCACTAATTTGCATATTGCAGTTTTATTCAACTACTCTTACTTGGCAACATATTCAAATTTTACACGATTTGGCTTATTTTTGAGGGAGTTATCGCTATTTTTGTGATTTTTCTTTAATTTATGGTAACCAGTGTAGTTTACAGATTTTTAAAAATCCAATTTATTGTATGCATTGTAATGTATCGTATGCAAAATTTAGTAATGAATTTTGTACATTTACCACAAATGTGTGCTTTGCATTTTGATCAAATCCTGGGTTTTATTTTCGCATGTTGAACTGTGGCATCAGACTCGTTTACACTTACTTTGTTATTGTCCGTCGTTTTTAGTCATTACTATACACTTATATGTCCCTTTTTTTTGCTGAGAGAGAACAAACTTTTCTCTCAGTTTTGAATGAATTGCTGTCTACTAATAGATTTTCCAGATAAGATTTTGTATAAAACCCAGGCATAGCAGCCAGGTCCAAAATATAAAAAACCTTCACCAGCCAGCTACGTAAAGCAAATTTGACAGTATGCTTCCGTGCCATATGGTCAATCACGTCCACACCGAATTTTAGTTGCGTTGTAGAAAGCAGTCGTATCGGTTAATTTTTTGGTACTATCTATAATTTCTACAGTTGGATGAATACTACTTAGCAACAAAACGATTTTATCTCTCTTCCCTTGATAAACAGTTAGACTAGTGTCTTTAGGTGTTAGAACCATAATTGCATGCAGTGTGGATTTTGAGATTTTTACAGAGAGTAGTATTTCTCTGAGCATTTTACAGTTCCTACTAGGCTGGAGGTTTTGAATTTCAATGTCTCTGTAAACTTCAGTGTTGTGAAAAAGTTATTTGTAGTCACAGTTCTACCTTTGTTTTCATATGGACTTAATAGTTGCAATACTACATGTTCAGAAAGATAAATGTTGGATGGACTTCGGTTACCTTTTCAAAGATATGGAATCCATTTATTAGATATTTTGAGTCAACATCTGCAGCTAACCAGAACTTGATTCCAAATTTATCTGGTGAGTTTGGCATGTATTAAGCAAATCTACACTTAGCTTTTGTTGGAAAGAACTGTTCGTCTACAGTTATCTATCCATGTGTATAGTTAGTGTTGCAATTTTCAATGAAACGGTACCAGATATCGGAGATAAGGGCAAATTTGACTCTCTCTAGATGATTTGATCTCGTTGATTTTGTATTGAACCGTAAGAATCTCATCATTTCACGAAATTTGTTTCTTGACATTGTATTTCGGAAAAACAGTGGTCTCCAGTTCATTGACCACAAGCTGCATAATATATACCATGTGCATATAAAATTGCTATGAAAGCATTCATTTCTTCTATTATTATATTCCATTTATTTTCATCAATCTGTCGATGAGCTTCATCTTCAGTGCATTTCTTTATATGTTTCAATATCCATTCATCTATGAAAAGTCTCCAGGCACTTGACGGACTGTTGTCTATAACATTGCGCTTAGCATGTGGTGTTGGCCCTCCCAGCTTCCTTCAGAATATTTTGCTTTGATTTTCTTCCTTTATCATTTGTTTCTAATTGTACGACTTTTAAACTGTCCCATCTTTGCCAACTTCATTATTTCAAATTTTGAATGTTACTGCTGATTTCTTTTTCGCATTTCCTTGAGTGCACATATCTTAGAATTTTTTATTTTTCTTTCATATCTGATTAATTAACATTATTGTTGCGATGAGAAGGTCCAGCTACAGTTAGGGCACTGCTTGAATTGTCATCACTTTTATTTTTTTCATCTGAATTTCAAATTTTCTTCATTAGCAGGCAGGTATTCATCCTCACTACTCAAAATCGAAACACTGTCATCATTATCATTATCTCCCGAGTCATTTTCAGATAACTGTTGTAAGGATTCCAGAGCTTCCTGAGCAATGTTGAACAGTCCTGAATGTCACATATGTAATTATAATTTAGTATTTATGATAACGGTAACTGTAATGCATGATAACTGTAACTGTAGTATAGAACATTAGTTGTAGCTGATCTTGTTATATTTACTTTCCACTTATCTAACATATAAATAAATGTTACATGGCACAGCGCAGCTAAAAAAAATTATGAAGAACCACACAAGTCATTTATGAATAACCTTGAAAGTATCCTCAGTGTTGCTGTATGATTAGAATTTGTTTACAACAAAATCAAAACTTAGTGGTTGGTAAGTTCGTTATTTATTTTCATTGAAGTGGCTATAAATATGTATATTTAGACTATCTAAAGTCTTAAATTAAATATGGATGGATTAAAGCCACCAAATAACCTAAGTTTTGAAGGTAATATAAGTGAAAACTGGAAGAAATGGAAACAAAAATTTCAGATTTATATGTTAGCGTCCGGTGGTCATACTAAATCGCCTGAAATTAAAGTAGCTATTTTATTGCATGTTATTGGTGAAGAAGCGCTTGAAAAGTTTAATACTTTTGATTTAAATGAGAAAGATAAGAAAGATGTTGACAAAGTAATTGAAGCTTTCGAAAATTACTGCATACCGAAAGCAAACGAAAGTGTTGATAGGCATATATTTTTCTCTCGAACACAACATGTAGGTGAATCGTTTGATGATTTCTTAACAGAGTTAAAGAAATTAAGTAGTAACTGTGGATTTGCAGAATTAAAAGATAGTTTAATTAGGGATAGAATCATAAGTGGAATTTTAAATAAAAATCTTAAAGATAGGCTATTGAGAGAAGATCAGTTAACATTGGAGAAATGCATTAAAATGTGTAAAGCTGCTGAATTAGCAGAAGTTCAGTTGAAAACTTTAACTGAAGAAAATAAAATAGAAGTGATAAAACGGAATAAAGCTTCACCTCCAGAAGAAAGAAGTCAGTCTTGTAAGAGAAAATTTTATTTACCACAAAAGCAACAAAATATTAAATCATCTCCAAATTATCAAGGAATTAAGTCCAATAATTCAAAACCATGTAGAAAATGTGGAACTTTTCATAAGTTATACAACTGTCCTGCTTATAATAAGATTTGCCTTTACTGTGAAAAGAAAAATCACTTTTCTAAAATGTGTACTAATAAAAGTGTTAGTAGTCTACAAAATTATATAGAGAATGAATTGAATTATAATGATAATGAATATATTTTAGGATCAGTAGAAGATAAAAATCGATTTTTTAAAAACAAAACAGAATGGTTTGAAAAACTAGAAGTAAACATATCTAAATACTTATATGTTAAGTTGGATACTAGTGCTCAATGCAATGTGTTGCCATTGCCTAAATTTAAGCAATTAAATTTAAGAGACAAGTGTTTGACTGAATCAAAAGTCACTTTAAATAATTACAATGGTTCTAAAATTGATGTAATTGGAAAATGCAAGTTGTTATGTGAAACATCTAAAGGTGACAAAGATGAAATAGAATTTCAAGTAGTAGCATGTGACAAAACTGTTCCAGCAATTTTAGGTTTACCTACATTACAAAAATTAAATCTGGTGCAAAGGATATGTACAGTAAATCCTGAATCTAGTGAAAAGTTACCAGAGTCATTAAATGGATATCAAGATTTATTTAAAGGAATTGGGAATTTAACTGGTTATACCTACCACATTAAATTAAAACCAGAAGCTGTTGGTAAAATAGAGCCCTGTAGGAAAATTCCACTTAGTTTATTAAATCCATTAAAAAAGGAACTGGCAAGAATGGAAAAAGATGGCATTATAAAGAAAGTTAATAAACCTACAGAATTTGTGAATTCATTAGTTATAGTAAGGAAAAAAGATGGTAATTTAAGAGTGTGCTTAGATCCTCAATACCTTAACCAAAATATATTGAGAGAACATTATCACATACCAACCTTTGAAGAAATTTCATCTCAAATGTCAAATGCAAAAGTGTTTAGTATTTTAGATGCAAATAAAGCATTTTGGCAAATTAAATTGTCAGATTCAAGTTGTGAACTAACTACATTTAATACGCCATTTGGTAGATATTGTTTTTTAAGATTGCCATATGGACTATGTTCATCACCAGAAGTTTTTCATAGAAGTTTTTCTGAAATTTTTAGTGACATAGAAGGAGTGCAAATATATATAGATGACTTATTAGTTTGGGGAAAAGATAAACAAGAACCTGATTTAAGGTTAAAGAAGGTGCTGGAAAGAGCCAGAGAAAAGAATGTTAAATTTAATTTAAATAAATGCAAAATTGGGTTGAATGAAGTTAAATATATGGGACATATATTTTCTAAAGATGGTTTAAAACCAGATGAAGATAAAATTAAGGCTATTATAAATATAAATACACCAAAAAATGTTAAAGAATTAGAAACTTTCCTAGGAATGATTACTTATGTTTCTAGATTTATACCTAATGTATCAGAATTGACATCATGTTTAAGAGATTTGTTGAAAAAACATGTTGTCTGGAACTGGAATGCAGTACATGAAAAAACATTTAGAAAACTAAAAAATATCTTAGTAAATAAACCAGTTTTGCAGTATTATGACATAAATATGCCTGTAGTTTTATCTGTAGATGCATCTCAAGAAGGACTAGGAGCTGTCTTATTGCAGAATAATTTGCCAGTGGCATACGCATCTAAAGCATTAACAGATACACAGAAGAATTACGCTCAAATTGAAAAGGAAACTTTAGCTATTGTATTTGCATGTGAGAAATTTCACCAATATATATTTGGTAAATGTTTTATAGTTGAAAGTGATCATAAACCATTAGAAACAATTTTCAAGAAGCCATTAAATAAATGTCCAGTAAGATTACAAAGAATGCGTATAAGATTACAGCCATATCAGTTTGAGATAAAATATAAACCAGGAAAAGAACTTTTTATAGCTGATGCATTATCAAGATCATTTACTGATAAAGGATCTGATTTTTTTGAAGGAGACATAGAAGCCCATGTTGGAATGGTTGTAGAAAGTATACCAGTGTCTAAAGACAAAATGGAAAATTTTCAGCAAGAAACAGGTAAAGATGAAGAACTACAAGTTTTAAGAAAATTAATTAAAACTGGATGGCCAGATACAAAATGTATGGTTCCAGAACTTGCAAAACCATATTTTAACTTCAGAGAGGAATTATCGGAAGCAAATGGATTAATATTTAAGAATTCTTGTGTTGTTGTACCTAAAGATTTACGTAAAGATATGTTAAGTAAAATTCATTATGGTCATTTAAGAGTAGAAAAATGCAAGAACAAAGCAAGAGAAATATTGTATTGGCCAGGAATGTCTAAAGAAATTGAAGATTTGGTTCTTAATTGTCCAAAATGTTTGAGTCTACAAAAAGCCAATTGTAAAGAACCAATGATATGTAAAGAGATACCTAATGGTCCATGGGAAGTATTGGGAACGGACCTCTTCTATTTTCAAGGTAGAGATTATTTAATAGTTATAGACTATTTTAGCAAATATGTAGAAATTGGACATTTGGAAGATTTGTCAAGTGTAGCAGTAATAAAACAACTGAAATCATTTTTTGCAAGGCATGGTATCCCGAAAATAGTGTATTCTGATAATGGTCCACAATATAGTAGCAAAAAATTTAAAGAATTTGCAAGAAGATGGAACTTTGAAACCAGAACTTCAAGTCCAAATTACCCACAATCGAATGGAATGGTTGAAAGGCATATTCAAACTGTCAAGCGTATGTTAGAAAAAGCTGTAATTGGCAACAAGGATCCATATTTAGTATTACTGGAATATCGTAATTCTCCTATTTCAGCTGAAATTAAATCACCTTCAGAATTGATGTTTGGAAGAAAAGTGAATGGATTGGTACCTATAAAAGAGAATTTCATTCAAACTAAAGAACATGCAGAGCATAAACAACAATTACTAAAGAGACAAGCCTTACAAAAGAAGTATTATGACAAAAGTGCAAGACCATTAAAACCACTCAAGATAGGAGATAATGTGTACATAAATGAAAAAGGGAAAAATCTAAAGGAAAGTGGAAAAATTATGGGACAAGCAGAAAGACCACGTTCGTACAGGATTATAAGAACTGATGGAAGAATTATAGAAAGGAACAGAAGAGACATTCTTAAAGGAACTAATCGAAAAAATTTCATAGTGCAAAATAATTATGAGAATGAAAGTGACAAAGGTGAAGATGTAAATGAACCTGACATTAGTAGGAGTACTCCAACCTTAGATTTGCCTGTAAATCCAAATTCAGATTTGACTTTAAATCCAAATTTAAACTTGTCTTTAAATTCTCCTATACATAACAGAAGTATTGTGCCACTAAATTCTGAAAGAAGTGTTGTATCACCTAATTCTGTAAATGGACATAACTACGTTACTCGATCTGGTAGGACTGTTAAAAAACCTTATTATTTAAAAGAGTATGTATAATTTTATTATTTCTGTTAAAAAGGGAGATGTCACATATGTAATTATAATTTAGTATTTATGATAACGGTAACTGTAATGCATGATAACTGTAACTGTAGTATAGAGCATTAGTTGTAGCTGATCTTGTTATATTTACTTTCCACTTAACGACGTCTTGACATCACATCTATTCTTACACTAAATATAGAATAGAAGCAACTTCAAAAAAACTTTCAAAATATTTGTTATAATTTTCCACTGCATTTGAATGCAATTTGTGTTTTGAACTAAACATTTATGATCTTGGCTGAAAACCTTAACTCCTCCTGGTGCAGTTCATTTGAGGAATTCGAGAATGAAGCAGACAGTTACTTTTGAGAAAATGCATGTTTTTGATCATTTAGGTATATATATTTCTTACGGGTCAAACTGACCCGCTTTGTGGTTCTAGATATAAGTGTTAATAATGAGAAATTTATTTATGTTATGCATTTTCAAATTCGGTAAGTTAGTATTTGCCTTAAATTATTAAAAGTCATGAAAGGATATATTTTTTCAACTAATATACTTTTTCCGTTGTGACAAATTAAACATCGGTTTGGATTAAAGTGACCCGCTCCGCAGTTCTAGTGTTAACCATTGTACAATTTCTATTTTTATGATGAGATTTTATTGTAACAAATAGCTGCAAGCCTCCATCTGTATTTAGTTGTATTGTTTCTCTTTTTCTGTATTTACTTCTGTTAAAATATTTTCCACTTATTTGTTATTTTGGTATTTTTGTATGTGTACTATTTCACATACAAAAGCAAGTGCTAGAGCTTATAAAATTAGAGCTCTTATTGAGTTGTATTTTAATTTTATTCCAAAGAAAAAATTTAATATCATGATTGCCATACAGATTATTATTATTTAAAAAGAGCAATAAATATTCTTGCTGTTTAATATTTGTATGATTTTTTCTATTTTTAATTTTTACATATTTTTTTAATTCATATTTATTACTTATTTCGTCTTTGAAATGTAAGACTGTGAGCTGAAATTTTTGGATGACATGTTTTGTTTTAAAGATTTTCTATATTTTCATATATGTTTCTGATTGCAGGTTGATGTTACTGTGAAGTTATGATGCCAGTTCATATTAACAATGATCAAAATTTGGAGTCTTCTGGAGTGTGCACTAGAACGTTGCCTAAAAATCTCATTATGGATTCAAATTTAAAAGGAAACATTTCGGATATTATTGATGGTCATTTGCATTTCAAACAAGAGTCAGATTTGTTGAGTTTTAATCCTTGTGAAGCAGAAGATTCCTGTGCTGCTTGTAAATCATTTACTAGTGAAGATAAAACAAACCATACATTTACAAATTATGAGAATTTTAAAAAACATTTCAATAGCAGTAATCATCTGTGCTTGAAAACATCAGAAGAATTTTTAGATTGTACCTACAAATGTAAGCAAATGGAAAAATTTTCTAAGAAGTCTGTAGCACAATGTGAGTTTTTTTCTCCTCTTTTTTTAATTTTTTTAAAAAATAAAAACTATTAAATTATCTGCATCAAAACAGGTTGCATAGTTTTAAGAGAGAAATTAAAAAAATAATTTTATAAGAATTATGGCATTCCTAAAAATCATTTGAAAAAGCTGCAGACACCATCATGCCAGATCATTAGCATGCAATTAATTCAACTTTTAGTATTTAAGAAGATTTATTTAGTTTCTAGCTTTAATTAAAGGAAGAAAAAAAAAGATATCACTCTTTCAAGGCATGCATAGGTTATAAATAAATATAAGTTTGTGTAGTAAAAAATAGATCTTCATAAAGTTATGCTCACCAATAATGCCAACTTGCCTGATGTGGGTACAGTTTAATGGGCCATCATTATGCAGCAGCCCCTCTAGGACCAAGGTACCCAACCCTATGACTACTGGCATCATGGTGCCCACCGATCTCGTTTCATGAGTGCCTGCCACTGTGCGATCACAGTAAAAATGTTATAGTTTTCTGTAAAATTTATGTGAAAGTTTTTTCATTTTTAATGAATAGAAATTGTGTTCAACACAGATACTAGCACAAAGCAAAATGCGACCAATGTCTTCTTTTATGTGCATGTGTTATTAATTCTATTCAACTATAAATTCACCTTGAAAAAGTAAATGGTGCCTGCTGTCCAGGATATATTCTAGAATGTGCTCTTAAGGACAAAAAAGTTGGGGACCCATCCTCTAGAAGGATGTGTTAACCAATACGACTCTAGTCTAGAATTGGGGGCCCTTTCGATTGGCTAAAAATTTTGTTCAGTTTTGCTGATGAAACCCCATTTCTGGTTACCATGAGAGTTTTAACTTCTTGATTTATTAAAGTGAAAATAAATCGATGTGTACATGGACAAAGTCAAGGCAATGTGCAATGACTAGTTTGTGCAATTCTCTGATGTTTTTTTTAAGTGAAAATAGGTCGATGTGTACATGGACACGGAGTTTGTGAAATTCTTTGTTTTGGTTTTGTGTAGCGGCCATCTTGAAATTGTCTTATTGGCCCCTGTCTTGGCATCAAAACAGAATCGCCAAAACACAAGGGGCACCCAATTGTAAACTTTTACCACCACTACACCAAGCAAATGCACAATAAAATACCAAAATTCTGTCCAATTTACTTGCAATTCGAAATTGCTACACTTTGCATCGGTATATTTAATCAATCTAATAATTTTCTGACTGACAGGTTCATAAATTTTAGTTTCCATCTTAAATATCTGTTCCAAGACTGCATAACAGTAATCAGTGTTTTTTCTTTTTTTTTTTTTTAAATTTAAGTACAGGCTTCTAAAATTGCATGGATTTCAAATACTGTGCTGTCTGATCTTAATGCTTGGTAATTTATAAAAATTAATGATTAGGATTAGTGATTTATAAATTTTATTCATGTTTTAGAAGCAAGTTATATTTTATAAGCTTTAATGATAGTTACATACTTTATTGCCAGTAATAAAAGTTTGCAAAGAACCAAATTTGTACCAATCATTCTGGCAGAAGTTTGAAATAACAGATTATTATTTATTTAGTTAAATAATCAATAGATAAAAATGAAGCATATAGTATATGAAAAATAAATATAAGCTCAGCTCATGAACATTGTTTATCTGTGTTCAAATAGTGTCATATAATGTCTCCATTAATGCAGTTTTTTTTTTAATGTAAAAGAGTCTATAACTTTAAAGATTCTTCATAGCATGTTGTTTTGTAGATGGCAGATTTCAAATTTTAATTATTTTTTCAAAATGCAAGAAGGAGAAAAAGAAATAGCATTATATTCTTCTTTTTATAAAAACTAAAAACAGTTTATCAAAAATTAATATGAGTTATATAAATCATTATTGATGTTAAATCACATTATTTGATGATGTTGAAAGTGGTCTGTGAGAAAGCATGTTTGCACAGATTTTATGTGTACTTAATTTTAGTTTAATATTGTTATTTATTAGCTTTCGCAGCATTGTTTCTATATAAGAGATTATATATTTATTTTACATTTAAAATATATAGCAACTCCTTTAAGATGTGCTTTGCAGCAACAAAATTTAGATATGTAATTTTGTTGGTATTTGTTGATAAAGAGAGAATACAAAAAAATTTTTTTTTCTTATTCTTAGCTACAACTGTCAAAGTAAGTTTTAATACCAATGTTGTTACAATTTTCCCAAGCTGTATTTTAATAGAATGGTATAATATTTCTTTGAGCTACAAAACTGCACTAGATGTTTAAATATATGTATATAATTAATTGAAAAAATGTACATATTCAACTTCTAGTATTTAAAAAGATTTATTCAGTCCTTTTTGTCATTCAGTTTTTTATATTGTGTACTTATAAAATTTCATCAGATTTTCCAATATATTTGCTTAATAAATTGTATAACAAATTCATATGTAATTTTCAAATTCACCAATGCTTAAGCCAGGTAGTTCATATTTTTCTCGTGGGACTCTCCTTAAACCACTTTTTACAAACGTTGGTGAATAGAATGTTTCTTACTTAGATTTCATTGGAGAATTTGTTTCTATTTCAGTGCTTTTTTTGGGGGGGGGATTCTTTAGAAAAGACTTATAATAACATAAATAAATTTTGCTGGGTGAATTTTTACCTCAGATAATTTTAAGATTGTACACTAGTATTTTTTTTAATTTATAAAGTTGTGTGAGAGAAATAAGAATGCTTACAGGTCACAGGGTAGTTAAGTTTAAAAAAAAAGTGTCATATAAATTTGTGAGGTATGAACCAAGAAATCAGTGCAGTTCCCCTTTAAAAAGAATTAGATTCCTGAATTTCAAAAGTAAACTATTTTAGTTTCATTTTGTAACTAAAAGAAATATATTTATTAAAACAGTAAGTGACATAATGGATAAAAACATTAGATATGAATATTATGTAATATTTTCTTTTACCATCACTATTAATCATTATTAAAAGTGGGTGATTTCTTTTTTGGTAAAATATCCTCATCTTCATAGTTTTTTTCAGCAGCATTATGGGTTCTATGGATGATAAGATCTGCTATTATTAACTGATTGTTTTTAGGTGAGAGATCTTTCTGTTGTATCGAGCTGAGCATTTATAAAATTCAGCCTTAAGTTATATTTTTTACCCCAAAGGGCTATTAATTTCGTTTTGGCATTTTGCATCGAATCGTAAATGGCATATCACTTTTCAAATTGTTGCTACCAAATGTTAGAGCCCTGCATTATATTTAAAGAAATTAAATAATGAAGAATCTGTATAAATATCTTTGTCACATTGTGATAAAACAATGCTACATAGAGCCAGCAAATTTGAATAATGTAACCCTCCACCCGAATATGGGCATCTGGAAGTGCTAATTTGGAATTTATTTTGTTATCTATTTCATATTTTGTAAAACTTGTTGATTTACAAACTCAACTATTTCTGAGTGGGCAATGGCAACACTGTACAGGAAAAAAAAAGAAAAAAACATTTTTGTCTCCAGTGCATGAGACTGTGTATTTGAAATGCTAAAGGTAAGCTCTTTCTAATTACTTTGTGATATTGCTGTTGAATTGAATTTTAAGGTTTAAATGCGAAGAACTATTTAATAAATAAAGGTAATACACAAAATGTTAAAAAAAAAGGCCCCTTTGCCATAATGTAAAATCTGAAAAATTTTCTGATTTTTATTTAGGAAAATATAATTCCTGTTGTTTAGTTGATGGGATGTGATGAGCTGTTTCTTTCTTTTTTCATCTTTTTGATATTTTACCCCAAGAAAATATTTTAAAATTATGTTGTGTTAGTAGACTGCAGCGCTGAAGTGTTAGCAATTCAACCATATACGTTAATAAGCAGAAATTCCTTCATTGTTAGTCAAACCATGTTGTAGGATTGTTGAGTGAAGTTTTTTCTGAAATTTTCATTATTTAAAATCCAAATTAATTTTTAATTTAGTCTTAGTAAAGATGTCAGTTTAAAAACAGTACAAATTGATGTATATGGACTTGAATGCTTGAAGTCTATATTTAGATGACTAATGAATTTAGATTAATCTTTCTAATGTGTTTCAAAATGATAGGTCATTTAGCATTGACTTCAAAGTGATTAAAAATAAGGAACTAGTAATAAGCAACAGGAATCAGCATGTTGTGAGAAAACTTGCAATAATGTAGTTTGAAAGTTTAAACAGAACTGTTAAAATTATAATACTGCAAGCTTATTCACATTGCAGTGATTCCTTCTGCCGATTATTGGTTATATTTAATCTTAAATAATAGTTACAACTTTTTTAAATTTCATGCTGCTTTTTTTTTCAATTCTGTTTAAAATAAGACTAAAATATATTGTCAGATCTTCATATTAAAAATGAATAAATATTAATGTCATTATTGTCTTTAATATACTTTTAATTTTACTAATTTTACATCTTTAATTTATATATCATTAGCCATTTGCAGTCAATCATCTGAAACAGTTTATATATATATAAAAAAAAATCTGGAAGGTTTCGAATTTTAAATTACGTCCAAAGGGGCTTTTTTTTAGCATTTTGTGTGGTATGTTTTTTATTAAATATCATGTTCTTCACACTTAAACCATAAAATTCAGTTAAAGAACAATATCACAAAATAATTTTAAACTGAGTATATCTTTAGAATTTCCTATACGCAGTCTCACACACTGGGATAAAAATGTTTTTTTCTGTACAACGTTGCCATTGCTCACTTTGAAATCCTTGAGTTTGTCAATAAAAAATTCGGTAAAGTTTTACAAAATATGAAATCAATAATAAAACAAATTTCAAATTTGGTCTTCCAGACGCCCATATTTGCAGCAGGAGTACGTCATTCAAAATTCAATGGCTCTATATACCGTCGTTTTATCACAGTACAAGAAACATACGTACATGTATGCACATTCTCCATTATTTAATTTCTTTAAATATAATACAGGGCTGCAATATTTGGTGGCAACAGTTTGAAAAGTGAACTGACATTTTATGTTTCCTATGCAAAATCTCAAATTGAAAACAAAAGTCCTTCAGGGACAAAGCCCCTTTGGACTAAAAATTGTGATTTTACTGAGGCTAGCTAGTGTAATTTGTCACTTCCAGCTAATAATTGAGATGATAATGGAGATTACCGATACATTTCTTTTAAATTCTGGAGTTTGCTGATTAAATGTGGAAGATAAAGGCATAACAACACACTGTTTTTAAGTTACTAAATTCATCAATCAGAACTGTATATATATAAAAATAATTCAAAATTCAAAATTTGGGCTATGATATGCACGAGTTTGGGTATATGACTATGCATATGTTCAAAATTTGGCAGTTCAATGGGCTGCCATTTTACATTTTGATTAATATCATACATACATACAGATTCTTCATTGTTTAATAACAGAGATTATTATTTTTATTCATTTCATTTTGATACTTTTATCATATATCTGAAATTTTTTTTGTGAAATTCAGAATATGAATGTTATTTTGTCTGTGTATAAATGTAAAATTTTGCTTTATCAATACAGTAGTATTTTGGTATGCATCTATTTTGAAATAGATCACGCTTTGTCTATATTCTGTTTGGATGTGAAGTTTTTTGCTTGTATACAGTGTTTGTTTGGAATATAACTCGAGTTCGATGAGTCGTGACTGCATGCAGTACTTTTTTTTACCTTTTATGAGGCAGTATTATAACTGCACACCAGCATCCGTATGCCTGTTGCTACTACTCAGTAAACAACCCCAGCTATAACACTGAATTTTCAAGTTATTTTACTTTCCCCCCCCCCATATAACTTTTTTTTTTTTTTTTAATTCATTAACAGTGAGTTTTAGGAAAGTTAATGAAAATAGATAAAAAATGAAGAAATTTGTTTGGATCACCATGGAGGTAAAAAAAGTGGTTGTTGAAAAGTATGAAGATGGCATGTATATTCAGGAATTGGCTATTGCGTATACCTTATCCCAAGTATGATGATATGTGCAGTAGTGAAAAACAAAGATGCAATTAAACTAGCTAACATTGCCAAGGGAATGAAATGGATTACCAGACAAAGATAGAGACAGTTAGAGCTTATTGAAAAATAGCTTCTAATCTGGATAGAAGAACATTTATGTGCAATATCTTGTGTGGTGCTTTATTTATGTACAAAATATATTTTGTTCTCTGTATTTGTATTTTAGTATTAAACAGTGTTATATAATAATAATAATCTTCTTTTTATAAGGACGAATAAATTATTTTCCTGTTATTTCTAATTGGCAAAGTTATTTGGTATACGTCCAAGGATCTGGAATGCATTAGTGATGTATAATGAGACACCACTGTACTGTATCATGGACATTACTTTCTTAATATTGACATGTAGAATATTTGAATAACATAGCAAATTTCTAATAATTTTTTTTTTCCTCACAGTGCAAAAATATTCTTTGAAACAACTACAGGTCCTTGTAGAAGATTTATCACATGCTGTCGAACGTAAGTTTTGACTCGTATTTTGTTATGTTTTTTATGTCAAAAACTATGTTGTCCATCTTTTAGCTTTCTTTCTTTAATTTATTTACTTTAATGAAGATGAATAAAAAGAGAGTGGTATTTCTCTTATAGGAGCTGTGAGCTCAAAGATATTTTTACATGATTTTATGCAGTTAGTGGGAAAAATGTATTTTAGGGTATCCTTTGGTGAAAATTGATGCTTTTTTTTTTTTGGTGCCATTCTTGTCTACGTGCAATGCCCTTCGAAGTAAAATGGCATCCAAAACATAATGTAATACAACATAATTAAATTATTAAAAAATTATTATCTGAATAAACTGCACTTTTAATCAAAATAAAACAAGGAAACAACATAAAAACAGAAACACGTGTTATCTAATCTGTGCAGTACAAGAAGGAAATTTCGACTTAGGTTTCTATATTTCTTTGTTTCATATGGTCAAGTTTTGAAATTTATTTTTGACCTAATTTTAACTGGTCAGTTTTCCTGAAATTTTGTGCAGACTTATATTTATGATAACAATACAGTATTTCACATGTAGTTTTTCAGAATATAGTAAGAATTTTTCTTTCATGATTGATTTTCATTCATATTCATGTTTAATAATTAAGCTATTAGAGAGCTGTAATCTTTGCATCATGAGATAAAATAGAAAATCATTTCGAAATAATGTTCACACCTGTAACTCTGATTTTTTATAATTTTTCTCAAATTCAATCAATGGGCTGATATACACTTAAGTCGAAATGTTAGAAAAGATTTCAAATAAATTGAATGTAATTTTATATCATCAGATAGACTATAGGACCTTGATAAAAAGTGATCTTGCATATTTCATTGCTAGACTGATAATATAGAATAAATTTCCTATACACACAGATAGTTTTCTTTCATTTATATATCTTCTGTTTCCGTAGATTGAAAAGTATAAAATAAAATATAAATAAAAATCTTTTTTAGTTATGCAGCCTTTAGTTATCTGCATTAAAATTTAAAAAATAATTTTTAGGTTATCATAGCATTCTGAATTATATGTGACTAAATGAAATTGTTGAGCATGTATAAAAGCATTGTATATGGACATTAATAGAATTTTAAAGAGCAGTAAAAGTGTTAGCGTAGAAATGACTTGTCAGGTGTACAATTCTGTTTTTGGTTTCATGTTATCAAAAATGTTACAAGAACTTGAAAAATTATTTATACTTTTTAGTACATTTAACTAAAACTGTATAATTTAACCCTCTGACTGGCATAGCGTTTTGGATTTGCTAATGAAGAACTGTATTTAAGCAGCATTTACTAGTTAAATTTGTGCAATTGATCTGTACAATCAATGACTATTTTTATAAGGTTTTGATCTTAAAAATAGTACTTAAATCATTGATTATTTGTGCAGTGAATCTCTGTGTTTATAAGCTTTTATTCATAAGGATAATATTTAAATCTTTAGAGAAAATTTAAAAACCAAATAGTTTAAATAGTAAGTTAGTATATATATAAGATTGACAAGAAATCATCACTGAATGAAAGCTGTCATGTTACTCAGAGGTTAAAAGTTCAGTAATCATATATTAATGCAATCACCTTGGCAAAAGCCTACTTTTAATTGAATATTTATTTTTGTCTGGAGAAAGTTTTTCGGCTATCACTTGAAAAATATATTCAAGGCAGTTGTTCTTTTTAATGAATTGAGGGCAGTCTTGTATTTGTGCTGAAATATGATCACTTCTTCCAATGCAGATTAAGTTCGCAAGTAAAGTTTAAATATGTAAATGTATATATTCATCTGTTCTCCCAGATTCAAGATTTTTCTGTGTTATGCAACGCTGCTTGAAAAGGGTAGTGAAAACTAATATTAACCAGTCATAGCTTGTCTCTAGAATTGCACCTACTCTGGTATAAATACACTGGCAAGCTAGTTATGTTCATTCTTATTCTGCTAGCTTCCACCTTGCTAATATCTCATCACTTTGGTTTCCCGTCTGCAACTTAATTTTCAAAACCAATGTACATAGTAAATTATCATATTTCATTATGATTGAATCATGGAAATGTACCAGATTTCATTATTATTGGATAAATATCTACTGTGATGATTTTATATGTGTGGAAGTAAAACCTGGAAATTCTTGAAGTTCATGTTTTGTTATCTTCATCTGTACACCGTCACCATAAGCCACAACGACTGCAAGTTGATTCCTCTTATTTGCTTCAGAAATATTACATTATCTATCTATCTATCTATCTACACACACACACACACACACACACACACACACACACACACACACACACACACACACACATATATATATCACTGTTTATCATTAAAAACCATTAGAATTTAGAATACAATAAAAAGAAGTCATTTTAAAATGGCTATGTTGCATGTTAAAACTTAGGAATTGTTATATGCATGGGTACCAGACTTGGTGCATTCTAAACCTTTAGTGATGTTTAGCAAGGTTCGGATTTTGAAACATATTCCAGTCTACAAGAAGTGTTTGAATAGTATTTGTGTGAGTTGGAACACAGTGTAAGTTTCATTGCTAAATTTGTCAGAGCTCCTTCGTGTCCCCTATTTTGTGTCATGAGTTTTTACGCAACATATTTAATATTTTAAAACAGTTTAAATCTCTTTATGTAAGTTTAATATTTATCTTTTAAATATGTGCAACATCTGGAAGTGTTAGTAATATGTATAAGCTTTTGAAAGAAAATAAAATATGATTTCAGTTTTATTTTGGTGCATTATAAAATGGCATGTATGTAGTTGCTTTTAAAGCTTAATATTTTTGTGTATTTTTCTGATATTATATATGAATCAGTCATACAAAAGTACTTTTTAGTTTGGAGTATAAAACCCATTATTTGGTAAAGGATGTAAGAAACATTATCGGCCCACCACTTGCCAACCTAACACATAAAAAATAGTAGCTGTTTTAAAAAAATGGTGGGGCACTGAAAATTACATAAAACAGCAACAAATTAACAAAATTAGAAGTGCAAGAAACATCCATATTGAAATAGTAAAAATTACATAAAACATACATATATAACAAAACACTCAGAATTTCATAAAGCAGTAACAAATTAACTAAATTAAAAATGCAACAAACATCCACAATAAAACAGTTTTTATTTTCTTGGTCCATGTACAAAGCAACCTATTTTAACTTTTAAAGAAAGTTAGAGAACAACAGAATTCTTGGCACTGCAGAGCAAATTGGGATTGCTGTCCATGTGAATATTAAACTATTTCAACTTAATTAAAAGTCAAAGAATTGCAGAATTCTTGGTATCACACAGCAACTTGCCTCTGCTCTCCTGTATACATCAGCCTTTTTTGACCTTAAAAAAAAGTCAGAGAATCGCTTTTATTTGGGAAGTTTATTTTTTTTTAAATTCTTTCTCCCCCCCCCCCACCATATTAGACACACATACTTCTTGCAGATAACTGCATCAGTCAATAGTTTTATTCCGAGACAGTAAGAAGGATAAAGCTTATGTATATTCTTTGGACCTGCAATAAATAATGTGAACAGCTGTCCATAAACGATATTCCTGAAAAGTATAAATTGGGGCAGGATTTGTCTCTGGTGTTCTGTTATAAACAATATTCAGTTTCCAAAATGACTCCAGTATAATGCTCCAGTGCTGGCACAATGCCCCACAGCCATTAGTGAGTTATCAAGTAAAATAAGGAACGCTTTACCTGCTGGACAGATAACATGGAAGTACCAAATGCTTTAAAAGCTATACCATGTATATTAAACTCAGAAATGATGGACAGGTTTAATTGAATGCATAAAATTAAATACGAAATTAAATGTGAATTGCATTCTGAATTTTTACAGAGGTATCAAGTTCGCTCGTGCAGTTGCTCCTGGAAAATGATGCTCTGCAACAAGAAAGTGACGCTCGAAATGTAGCCATTGAACAACTTCTGAAGATGACTGTGAAGATCACTGAAAATGAACTTCGACCTATTCAGATGTCAGTTGTTTTACCCACTGATGATTGTGGTGATGAAGTATAAAAATTTTTTCAACCCCAAAAAGAGAGCTTTACCTGACTTCTTGATGAACAAAATGTACTGATATGCATGTCTGGAAGTTTATTGCAGCTAAGGTTGCATGATTTTTATTTACTGCATTTAAGAGTTGTTTATTTTTACATATTTATGGGACTGTTTTAATATATATTTTGTATATATATTTCTACATCTATGTATGTGTGTGTAATGAGATATATAAATTCTCTGACTGCTATGATTCGATTTCCATTTAGAATCTGCTGGCATTGATTCTAACTGCTTGATTTTTGCATGTCCCATTTCTTCCTCTTTCAGATAATGAAAAAGTCTTACATGCTTTATTACCTGTTTTAAACATTATTTTATTTAGCAAATGGCAGCAGTAATTCACTGCATTCTTTTTATTTATGTATATTTTTAAGAGGTATACAAGTTTTGAATTTTTATTCTAGTTTGCTGTTTTGCTAAAGTTTTCTGATCTAATCTGCTATTATTTTTCTAATTATAAGTATACTGATCTAAAGTTTTTATCTAAAAAAACAGTAAAATGTGTTATTTTATTAAGTACTTTACTGTCCCAAACACAAGATAACTTTGGGTATTAGATATGCATTTTAATGTGCATTTTTAATGTGTTTTATATAAAAAGGACCTGCTATGTACTATTTAATACATTATTTTTCCAAGATCAAATGCCTACTTTTTAGTATAAAAGAGCATAGAAATTTTTAATGAAGTTTACTGTTCTAAATTTTTGTTATTATTTTTGTTATAGTATTCTGATCTAATGTTTTTAAACATAGAACTGAGAAAATATTAAAAGAACTGTTTTGGGGGTATTAAGATGGTTTCATAAGTAAGGTTAATTCATATTTTTAATGTGTAAAGAAAAACAAAAAAGGAGAAGAAGAGAGAAAAATTCTGTTTATATAAAATGTGAATTTGATATATTGTTGGTGTTCTACAAGGAAATAATTAAATAGCAGTGAAACTAAGTTAGTATTTCCATTTAATGCAAAACTTAGGGCATAAGCTATATTAATATATTTTTTAATGCTTATAAGATGAGTATATTTTCAGAAATACATTTTATGGGGGGGGAGTCTGATATTCAGGTGAATACATTGTAATATAAGCTATGCATTTAAATGTCTGATAAACATTTTGCTATTGATATACACCATTATCCTTTTAATTTTATGTTTATAATATTCTATAATGATTGAATTTGATAGTATAAGTTTCAGTATCAGAATGTAATGTAAGTAATAAGTATAATTTATTTTGCAGCAATATTAGTTTTCAAAGCCTAGCAGTCAGAGGTTTAATTTATATTTCAAATGTAAATCAACTACTGTATTATGTACTTAAATAATGAAATATTTCATTTTATATTTTTACTAGTCTTTTAAAAGCTGTGTATCAGTATTAGCAATGCATGCAGCTACCACACAAGTTTTGAAATACAAACATGTGTTGTTGCATTTAATTGACTCAATTTTTTAGTAAGACATTGTTTTAGCTTTATTTAGAGTTGTTATGCATTGTTCAAGAAAGTCTTCATTGATGATTAAAATTGTTCCATTTTTTCTGTTTTAGAAGATTGGTTACTGCAGTTGTCATTGTGTTTATTGTCCTTAATACTGGCATAACAAAATGTAAATTTATTAAACAGACACTCCTTGACATACATAAAATTTACCTCCTTTGAATTTTATGCTAGTCAGTTTGTACACAAGCAGGAATTTCTCTAAATATTTATCTAATACTTTGTATAATAAACTGTCACTAATCTTCTTTAAAATATGTCCAAATATTATAAGTATAAAATATTTAATGTCACTTGATAAATTTTACAAAGTTGATTCTATTCTCAGATTTATTTTATAATTATATTTAATAACAGTGCATCCTACTTACAGATCTATTTTATTCTTTGAATGGTATTAAAAAAGTGAAGTTAAAGTATAGATAATATCTTTAATTGAATTTATTCAGTTTCTTATTGTTGATAGGACCTTAATTTTTTTTTTTCATTAATGGTCCTTAAAGGTACTTATTTTCATATGCAGAAATGTGTACGAGCTCTTCTGTTGAGGAAAATGGTAGTGAAGTGAGGAAAAGCTAAAATGTTAGAATTTTTAAAGCATTGTGTAGAATTGGATTGGAATGAATGTCACTGGTGAAGGAAGATAAATTTTTATGAATAAAAGGCTTCAAGGAAATCCATGAGTTAGTGAAATGGAACTCATAATTAAAGAGATGACATTGAAGTGCTAATACAATTTCCTTTCAATAATCTATTCCTAAATGGCCAGTACTGCCTCCTAGGAGGTTTTTAGATTACCAAATAGTGCAGAAAAATGACATTATATATATTCATACAGCTATATAAGATGAGACAGTATTTGTAGTGTGTTTTTTTTTATTCCTGTTGTGTCATGTATGATCTGTATCAGACAATGCAACTTTTTTTTTATTAGTTAACTGCTATTGTGTTTATCCCCTTTCCAGTACATAGAACTGGATCACTGAGCATTAGGCTTTTGTTCTTGGTGCTTATTTTTAAGAATGACAGCTCTATAATTTTTTATGGTGATACCTCAAATAAAAAGCTTTCTAAACACTTTATGTCACATTATTAGAATTGAAAGACCAAACCTGGCCTATTATTGCTGAAGCATGAATCTCCAGAGTTAGCAAACCTCAAAATTATTTTGATTTTTTGTGTTTGTATGTTTTATTCATTAAAAGTAGGATTAGTATAGCGTGGATTAAGGTAAAGTATTTCAGACCTATATGTGTAAGAGGAGGGATGCTTTTGTGAAAGACCTTTTTAAAGGAAATATATTCATATTCGTGTTATATATGGGGAAACCATGAAAACTCCCATGCAGCCTCTCTGTTTGCTGGAGTTTGAACCTGGGTCAGACTACCAGTATTCAACAGTTTTTATCACTTGGGTGCTGGTAGAAATAAAAATTAAGAAAAGGGGCATTTGGGGCCTTTGAAGCTATGTGATGCATTGGCCCTAAACTGGTTTAATTGGGCTGTTTTGAGTGCATTAGTGTCACCATTGTTCCTGGTGATATGTTATGTGCTGATAATGTCATTTGATTAATATGTCATGAATAATATGTAGAGAGAATATGGATCATCATATGCATGGAATTTTTATTTAGATTCATTTAATTCTTTTTTCTAGTTTGTATGAACTAAAAGAGGTATTGTAATCACGAAAAATCTATAATATCAAATTTGAATGAAAATATCCATTTAATAGGCCATACAAATAATGTTAACATCTCCATTAGATTTTTTTAAAACAGAAATAGCAGATGTACCAATTCAGATATCAGTTTGAAGTGCTAGAACTAATGTTTTATATCAGCGGTTCCAAAAGGACCTGCACCACTTCCTAGAAAACGTATATTTAGGTTTTATGAAATTTAGAGCATGTAAAAGAATGTTGTCATTTAGTAAAGGGTAAGACCATTACTTTATAATTTAAATTTAATCAATCTGTAATTATTTAACAAGCTTAGACAGTTTTCAGATAATTAAATGTGTTTCTAAATAATTTAAATATTTTGTTTTTAATTGTTATGTAATTGTTATAAATTAAAATGGATAGTATATGCAGCTGAATTTTAGAATATTTGCAGAATTATTATAATTAATAGAAGACATTTCTATATGTGATATACCTGGTTTGATATTTTAGTATGGCAGGTAATAATTGTTAGTTTTTTCATAGCAGCTTAGAGGTTTGTGTTATATTGGCTTGTTTTATTTTATTTTAAAATTAAGTGTAATATAAGTCATGGAGTGGCTGTAATAAATTTGAAATTTAATTGTGTTTTTAATATGAATTGCTCTTTTTCATTTTATTCTTTAAAATCCATTGTTTGTATCTTATTTGAGAAATAAATGATTAATTTTTAATTCACTTTTGTATGTATGTGTATGTGTATGAAATTTCCCAATAATTATTTTATTACAAATGTTTGTGAAGCAACATATTTTCCCTTTTGTAATGTGTTATTTTCAATTTAGTCAAAACTACAAGAATTGGAATATTTATATGTGAGATACCTGGTGCACACTTTTGTGTGACTATAGATTGAGCAGTGGAATGTTAATACTTTTTCATATTTAAAATGTAACTAACTTAAGCATACCTGGGGATGTAACAAGAGTGTTTACTATTTTTCAGATTTTATTTAATAAATTGTTTATTTCAGTCTTTGTTTGAATAGAACTGATTTTTAAAATAATTTGTTTCAACAAATAAAATTAGTTAATAAATAAAATAATATAAATAGGTGTTTTGGGACATTTCTGCCTTTAAATTATTTTTCAAATTTTATGTAATGCATCATTTGTGTCACTTATTACTTGACTTTTAACCAATTTTCAAAATATTTTTTTATGTGTGTGTATTTATGTAAGATGAATATAATACCTAAAGAAAAGAAAAGTGGGGATTCTTTGAGGCATTATTGCTTTCAGTTTTGATGAAATCATGTCCATGAGAAATAGGCATTGTTGATGTCTATATTAGATTTTTTTCTTTCTCTTCTATGTTATACAGAGGCATTGCTCAATAGATCATAAGTTAATCATTTAAAAATCCAATTTATTCAAATTTCTTAGAAACATTTTGCAAAGAGTGATATTTTATAGTCTGAGTATCATAAATAAAATAGTTTTCTAACATCTTGTAATTGATTTAGTGAAAAATTGCTAATGCTATTTTTTGTATATTCCTCCAGAATTAAATTATTGTGATGGAATTTCATAGTAATTTGTTACTTGCAAGCCTTTACGTTTTTTTAAAATTTTATTCAAATTGTAATATATTTTTTAAATATTTTGATGTTCTTTTATTTAAAGTATTTTATGTTATGTGAGAAAATGTAGAAACAATGCCAAAATGTTTTTTAATTGAAATTCTTTTCTAGTGGAGTTTTAAAGTTATTCAAGAGTAAAATTTAGTTTTATGTATTGTTGACAAGAAACAAATCCTCTTTCTCCCTTTTTTTCTTCTTTCCTTTTTCCCCCTCCCATTGTTAAATTTTCCTTTTTTCTTAATTTCATTTACATTTTAAGATTTAAATTTCTATTCCTCATTTTTTATTGCAAATATATGTTTTATGTTTTGGAATATTTTGATTTCTTGAATGCTTGGAATGAAAAACATATTAAAAGCATTACAGTAAATTGACCCATGAATGATGTAATGGCATTTTAAATGCTGTACATTTAATAATGGAAGAAGAATGGTGTTTCCAAAATGAATGTGCCACAAAACTGTGTATAGTCATTTTCCTTGGTAGTTATATTTTTTATTTAACTAGCTGGCAACTGAATAAAAAAGAATAAAGGTAAATTATGTAAAATAAAGAGGAAGAGAATTAAACTGGCAAATGGTTAAGTTATGAGGTTGTAATTGGATATAAAAATGTAAATATTCTATTTTTAATTGTAGAACTGTGAGTTACAGTTTTCATAAAATACTTTTACTATAAAAAAAGTGTATAAATATTCTAAAGCTTTATTTTGCTGTTAACTTTTTCTTAGTTCTATGAGCACTATTTTTGTCGTGGTTGGCCACTAATGAACACGTAGTGGCTGATTATTGAATTTGTGTCACGCAAAATGCAAACTGCACTTGTGCCTTCCTTTTGTGAGCTGATTTAGAATTTATTGATTGTATTACCTTGTGTGTTTTATCATGCTATGCATCAGACTGTAAGCTTTTGTTATTTTGAGACATTTTTACAATGGTAAGAATAACTTTTGTCAGCTGGTAATGAAATTTAATTATTAAACTCATGGGAAAAATATGTGTTTATGATGTTTATTTGAATATCTTTTTATTCATTGTTATCCATGTGGAAAAAAAAACAGTTTTTAGTTCACCTTGGCTACCCAAGGTGTAGGGCCATATATTAATAAAGCAGAAAGAATAGACCATTATATCCAAAATAGGGTTATAAAGAATTTCATTAGTTTATATTGTACAGCATTTTTAAGTGTATAGTCATATCTCTATAAAAACAAAGAACTCTTATCTCTATAAAAACATACTATATAAAATCAAAGAAAGAATACCTCTGGTTTAGGCAGAAAAATTCTGCCTAAACCAGATTTAGATGGAGTATTTAGGAAGTCTGTAATGCACATAATGTTTCAAATAATTAAAAGCAATTTTTTAAAAAATACATGTAAGGGTAAACTAAATCTGTTTCAAACTATGCTTTATCTTGGTTAGACTGCTTCATGAATTATTGTTCTGCTTTTTCCTTGCATTACTAAAACATACAATAAGTAAAATGACTGAAGGATTTATTTAAACTTCAACTTAAGTTGCAGAACTAAAACAGTTTACAAAATGAACTTTCACTTCATTGTGGGATGAATATACAACAATATTTTACAGAAATTTATAAGTTTGTCAACCTGACTCCACTATTCCATGACTACTAAAGCAGATTCATTCCTTGGCTTGTAGCAACAGCAGGAGAAAAGTTTCTATTTAAAACTAATTCCATTTACATATTTTGGTGAAGTAGATAAACAGATTTAGAAAATTTGCTTAGAACTGTGGGCATAATGTGTTTCCAATCTAACATCAAAAAGAAAAATTATGAAGAATAAATATGCTGAAGTGTCAGAGTATGATATTATATTATTTAAACCATTGATTGAAAAGTTAGATGGTTATCCAGGTATTTTTTATGCTAGCAGTTGGTGCTTTAATAAAAAATTATGATACATTAATTGAGTATTGTAAAAGTCAGATAGGAGAATGTAGTGACCCCATTTAGAAAAAAAATTTTTTTTGACTAATTCACATGACTGGTAACAATATTTGAACTGAATATTTGTATTCGACGAGCTTACATCCTTGCACAAATATCTATTAAAAAGTGATTTAATATGTATTGGTGCTCATCAGTATGTAAAAATTAAAACTCACAAACTAAAAACTTAATATTTGGGAAACAATTTTGATTTTGGAAAACAAAATATAATGCAACATTCCAAAAAATATGCAGAATATATGACAAAATACTGATATGGTCAAAATAGGGAACAAATATTCAGAATTGAACTATAAAATTTTAGAAAAAATTAAGCTAGGATTAAGACTTTTAGTGAAACAGTAACCATTGTCCAAACTACCAAAATTTTCTAACCTTTTCTTTCCATTAAGGGAACACTTCAATCTATTTCTAATTCACTTCAAATCTATTTCCAACATAGATTGTGAATGTGAATTTTCTTTTGTGAATTCCATAAATACATAATACTAGAAAATAAAAATTTGGGCAATCGTATGAGAATTAAGTTACCTTTAGCCAATGGTCAAGAAGGAAATACAAATGAAGTTAACAAAGAATGGATTTCTATGAAAGGCAGAAAAAAAATGTGTCAATTAAAATAAAACACAGTTGTGTTCATTTAAATATGTATGCATATATGAATGTATTGTATAATTGATAAATATGTATATAAAAAATTTGCACAATTTGATGATATGTTGTTTAAAATCCATTTCATATTCAGTTCAGAATAAATCTTGTGCAAAATATATATAATGCAAAATGATTTATTCTGAATTGAATATGGTGAAGTTAAAGGCTGCATGTAGTAAACGATGACATCTTAGAGTCAAAAGAAATGTGCTTCAAATGTTAAAGAGACTAAAAAATATAAAAGAAATTGGCATAGAAATAGCTTCTAAATCACACAAACGAAAAAAAAAAATTCTGTAATAATATTCTTGGTTTTATATTATTAAATATAAATTTCACGGGGTTCTAGTGTAAAATTGCATTGGGACATTAATAGCACTTGCAGAACAGTAATAGTGACAATATAGAACTGATATAATAAATTTGATTCAATAAATTTCTGTTTGACTATGTGATTTTGAAGCATCTACTGCCACAGTTTTAGATTAAATCACAGGTGACCAAGAATAGTGGAAAAACTAACATTAAAATATTATATATATATTTATATTTACGGGATAGTGATAATTTATCTAAAATAAAATAAAAAATTTTTACATTTATTTTATTCTTTTTCGTTTTCCTTAGGACTTAAAATTTTGTAGTACTTTATGTTTCGTATGGGAATAGTTCGTCAGCTATATTTGTTTTAGCAAATCTATTTCCTCTTCGGGAGAATTCATGTAAACTAAAAAAAAAAAAAATCTCTAGACGACAACAAATCACTTCACTCAAGAAATCAACTTCACTTCTAAGAGAATTTACACTAAATTTATGTATTCTGTTTGTAACACCAGAATAAAAGTCAGGGAGTCCTTTTCAAACGTCTCAAGATAAATGCTTTTCGAATTCCACGTGACACCATAAGAGTATTGCAAACAACGACATTTCTATTTTTCAATTAACGTAAAGAGTCTGGAGTGATTCCGATAAAATGTCAGACCGCGCTTCCAGAAATACTGAAGGATATATGTTTACGTTCTCGATAACATAGGAACGCAGTTAAAATTTACGATTTGTTGATCCTACATTTCCTTCTAATCAGATTAGAATCGACGCCGCGCTCTAGATTTAAAAGATCTTCGGTTGGTAAACGGTAGCGTCTGATTATATGACTTGCCAGTAGCAGATAGCGAACTATCCTGCTGAGTTTGCTCGTACTGGATTTATAGACGTACGAGATGTAGAATTGTTTGGAAAAGTAGATGTGTAATAATTTCCAGCTCTAAAACAGTAAATTTAATTCGCTCTTCTGGTACGATTTAGCAGGATGCTTGGGGAAATTTGCCATATTACGAAGCCTTTACAAAAATACAGAGTGTTTGCACATTTTAGGATGTTTTTGATTAAATAAAAATAAACTGCAGAACAGTGTTTTTTTAGAATAACTCCACATTTTAGGGCGTTTTTGATTAAATAAACTGCAGACTACTGTTTTTGAATAATGACTTTGCACATTTTAGGACTTTTTGATTAAATAAAATAAACTACAGAACACTCTTTTTGGATAATGATTAAACAGACCATATGTAGCGTTTTGAATGAGACAGTATCATTTTTTGACACTTCTGTGCCATTCACTAGATTTGATAGTTATATTAATTTATCCCCTTTTTGATAAAAGTCATAAATATGCATGTTTGTTAGTCAGTCAATTATTGCCCATAGCCGGTAACCATGCATTGTAAGTATCTTTATGGGCTTCGTTCTTATTTTCTTTCTCAAAGCAAATAAACGGATTTAAAAAAGAGACTTATCTCTTTGCAAGAAATGTACTGTAGACGCTTTCTCGAAATATGTTTATTATTTGCCATAAATTAAATATCTGTGCTTCAAACGTATGTTTTGTATAGTTGTAAAAAGAAATTTCTGCTACAGAAGAAAATATCAATCTAAATAATTTAGAATCCACAAAAAATGAAACATGCCTTACTATTGATATCGCGAAACACTTAAAAGTGTTTATAGATTCAGAAGAAATTGATGAGAATTAGTTTTTTTGAGGCAGTTGAGAATTTCTGTATAAACATTTTAGAATATATCATATAGTGAAAATACAGCTATATATAGGGTGAGTGCAAAAGTTCTACCCGTTTTAAGATATGCAAATTTGCAATGGAATTGATGACACATGACATTGTAATGACGAAAATTGTCGGCCAATCAAACGTAGGGATGCCTCGCATATAAATGCATCGTGTCTCTCATAGTTAATCTACCAGCAGATAGACTTTATGTACCAAATTACCACACCTACCGTGGAGATAGACTTTCACAACGTGGCGGCGGCACAGCCATTCTTGTTAAGAAATCCTTACAGTCCTGCCTTGTCTCGCATAACCAATCCTCAGGCTATGAGAGTGTAACAATAGCAGTCACTCTGCCTCAAAACGACACCATCCACTTCACTGCAATTTACAACAA
>KK113395.1:135191-212367 GCA_000611955.2 Stegodyphus mimosarum
TAAAAAGTTCAATAACCTTCAAGATCTCCTTCTGTTTCAAGAACCTGTTCCCATTGTATCTAAAGCTAAATATCTTGGCATCATTCTTAATAGTAAGCTTACCTGGTCTGATCATATTCAAAGTGTCAAGAACAAAGCATTAGGCATCATGATCAGATTTTTGCCTGTTATTGGAAAATACTCTAATCTCAGTTTACGTACCAAAAGGCATATCTATACTTCCTGTATTAGGCCAATTCTTTGTTACGCTTCTCCTGCCTGGAACACTGCTACCTGTAAGCAACTTTATCATCTGCAAGTAGTTCAGAATAAATTCCTTAGAACTATCACTGATGCCCACTTCTTTATTAGAAACGAACTTCTCCACAGAGATCTCAAGCTTGAAACAATACAGGACTATATTAAAAAATCCAATGATAAATTTTTCAACAAGGCTGTGCAGTGTGACTTTGTGAACTACTCCCAGATATTCAATTATGAAGTCCTTTCAGAAGACAAATTCATTCGCCCATTAGCTGCTCACACAATCATAGATGGAATCTGACAAGAGCACTCATGACAACTCCTCGTTGGTAGTTGCTTAACCTTCTTTTGCATTTATATATCATTGTTTTACTCCTTCTTGCACCTGTGTATTTTTATCTATGTAAATATCATTGTTGGAATTCTGTAGCATCTTTTGAACTTTTATTCGTTTATAGTCAAGTTTTTGCCTCGTTTTTGCCTTCTTTCAATGTCAATGAATAGCTTTCTCCGCTGTTCTGGTCTTGTCACTTCTTTTGCGATGTCCTAGGCCACCTTTTCTTTTTTCTTCTGCCTCCGTCTTCTCTTCCGAGATTCACCCTCGTCCGGATTCTATTACGTCATGTGCCTTAGGGCTTTATTTCATGAACCGGCATCGCTGCCTAGGCAGTAGCCCGGTATAGCTCTTAACCAGGTAACCAGGTAACCATAGTTAAACATCTCAAAAAAATCTCAGAAGGTGTAATATGGAAAGCGAGAAGGAGCATATAAGACATAACTGTTTGTTATACGAGTTTGATGAAAAGAGTACGGCAGCCCCAGCATTTCGCAATATTTGTCAAGTTTATGGGGAGAATGCAGTTGACAAAAGCACATGTTGTCGAAGGAACAACCCGAATCCAACCGTGCAAGAATTAGCGCAGACCTCCAACGTACACCGGACAATGGTCGAGAGACGGCTGGTTAAGTTGGGTTCCACATAACCTGACAGCTAATCAACGAGATGACCGAATCGCCACCTGTGTTTCCTTACTTTCCCGGTACAAAAACGACCCATTCTTGACACGAATTGTGACAGGAGATGATAAGGGAGTTATGTACCGTAACATAAACCGTCGTAGGAGTGTACGTCGCCCTTCTGGTCCCCTTGCATCGATTTCGAAAGCCGAACTTCATCCCAAGAAGGTGTTACTGAGTGTGTGGTGGAATGTGATGGGAATAATTCACTGGGAGGTCCTGCCACTCAACCAAATCATCACTACTGCCTTCTACTGTTTACAGTTAGACAAGCTCCATTCAAATTTGGTAGCAAAGCGGCCAGGTCTCATCAATCGTGGCAGTGTTATCCTTCATGATAACGCCAGACCACATACTCCTATCATCACTCGCCAAAAGTTACTAGGCTTCGGTTGGGAGGTTTTACCCCATCCTTCCTATACTTCTGACTTGGCACCAACTGACTATCACCTATTTCGTGCGTTGAACAATTCCTTCAGTCAGAAAAATCTTTGATGATCTTAATGCTGTGGAAACTGCCATCCAAGACTTTTTGACTCGAAACTGCCGGAATTTCATCGCCGTGGGATTCATCTCCTACCAGAAAAATGGCAAGAGGTCATAGATAACAATGAGGATTGTGCACAATAATAGGTACTGTTCATTTTGCGTTTATTTGCTCTTCTTTATGGATAATGAAAACGGGTAGAATTTTTGCACTTACCCAATAGCTTAGTAGACAACGAGAGGTTCATTCAAGTGGGTTAAAGACAGAACGACACCTGAATGGATAAAATTCAGACATCCTAAAATTAGGAACTCATTACACTCACGAAACAAAAGAAACTTCCATTTTCGATCAGTTGACTCTCATCAGTCGATCATAGATCAGTCGCATGAGAGAGAATAAGTAGAACATTCCTGTATGAAAACGGATAGAGCTTTTTCACTTACTCAATAGTTTAGTAGACAGCGAGAGGTTCATTGAAGTGGGTTAAAGATAGAACGACACCTGAATGGATGAAATTCAGGCATCCGAAAATTAGGAACTCATCACTTATGAAACAATGAAAATTGCGCTTTTTTTCTGGCTCACGATTTGCCACGAGACAACAACGAAAAATATGTGATTATTATATACTAAGTGGAATTTCGTCCTATGCCTAGGTGTATGTACTGTTGCCTTCTACGGGTTCGTGGATTTGGAGGGATTGATGACAACACTTGATAAAGAATCAAACCACTATTTATTCTTCAGCATTACACAGGACAGCTCCAAAGACGCGTTACAGTCGTCGAAAAACTACAGTAAACACGCTGAAACAATCAGCAGCACAGCCTTCAGGTTACAACGGTGAAGACAGCTTCAAGGCAAAGCACAGCCCGACTCGAACGATCGCTCTCGGAGCTCAAGACACTACTACTGAACTCAACGTACTCAAGATACTCTTCACAATAAACTGCTACTCCGCATACAGGCAGGGTTTATGTAGCTATTGACCAGCTTTCGAGAATATTCTGGTGAAAACCGGTAAGAAATTGTTCTGGAATATTTTCACCCCATCTATGGCATATCGCAAATTTTGTCACCAAATGGGCGATTTCGCGCCAAATCTGGCAACCCTGCCTTTACTTACGTTTCCTAGCAACCCTAAACGTGCTTTGCGAGGAAGCTGGCCTACCGCAGCTGGCATTTCACAACAATACAATCTTCTGTGTTGAAAAGTACTCTTAAAACCGTCTCTTTGCAAAAATATTTTCTCAACCGACGCTGAGAAAGGACAGCCCATTAACATATGGCATTAAAAGAAATTTAGTACGATTCAACTCTAAAGAATGATTCAGTGAAGTGGTTATAAGTGTCTGTGCGATTCCCAGAAAGCCGCAAATTTTCTTGTCAATTTTCATTGATTTCTGTATTCGGTAGTACGTATCGGTGTAAACAATTTTCTTCGCTACTGGAAACAAGAATTACCAGGGAGCTACAGGTTAGAAAACATTTATCTGACCTTTATTTTGAAAATCGCTAGTGACAGGGACAAGTATCCAGCCATCCGAAAGTTGGTTTCAGGAAAAAGATGCTAGTTGTAGGTAAAGAAACAATAGGTATTTATAAACTACTGGGATTTTTTTGTGTTCATTCTATTTTTTATACAACTACAATATTGGGCACTATTTTATGCATTAGCTCACTTTTTAAATACATCACTGAGAATAAAAATTCACCATTTTCTACCCCTTGCGCCCGCACTATTACATACTGATAATTATTTGGCCCATTTGGGATACTATGTTTGACATGCTGGCTGTATGGGACAGATAATGAAAGACGTTTAATGAGCAAAAGGATACAAGCTTTCTCATATTATACAATTTATTCCTTCGTAAGGATTTTAAGTTTTTCTGACGTCTATTTTATTTTAAAACTTTGCTATCCCTATTTTAAAACTCCGTATCCCGAAGTGCGGGACAGCTGTACACTGTGAGAAATAGAGGGTAAATTTAACCCTTCGTAGCTTTGTTGTATCTTCTACACACGCAAGAACATAGTTTTGAATAAGCTTCCTGTTCCTACTCATTACACCAGTTATGTTTCCAAAGCAACTAGAAGGAACAGAAGTCCTGACACCTTTATCTACCAAGAAGTAATAGCGCTTGTTGAAAGAATATTCTCTGTAATAAGCGTTATGTAGTGAAAGAAGAAACCTTGTTAAAACGTTGAGACGCTAAATGCTGTGCTAGCTGTGAGAAAAAAAAATGTGTCGTATAGAATGTTACAAAGCACTACCGTGTAAGATAATATATATATATGTACGTATATATATATATATACACTTACTTCCAAAAGTTAAGCACGAAGATGTAAAATGCAAAAAAACCAACAAATACTGCTTTGATTGACACAAAATTCGGCAGGAAAGTAGCATATATATTTATGCATAAAACAAAATCAATAATTATATACAGATATGAAAACAACATTAAATTTCTGTAAGTTATCAGATAATGACATTCTGGAGACTTAAACAGAATTATGTATAAAGTGAAAATAAACAGCATAAAATGAAGAAAAAGGACATTAATAGGGTAAGTGATCCCCCTCATCTGTATACAAAGTTTACACCTTGTGACCATGCTTTCAATTAAGTGGTCAACCACCGCAGAATTAAGCAATCGCCATTCTTCTTGTAGAGCAGCTTCCAGCTCAATAAGAGTGGTTGGAGGTGGGAAACGTGAAGATACAGCACGGCCGAGCATCCCAAAGATTTTCAATGGGATTAAGGTCAGGCGAATATGCTGGCCACGCCATACGCGCAATTTCTTCATTCTCCAGGTAGTCATCGCCGATGTCAGCTCTATGGAGACGTGCGTTACCGTCCATTAAAACAAAAGTAGGGCCAGCTGCTGCATCGTACAGTCTCACAATGGGTTCTAGGACTTCGTCTCGATACCGAACAGCCGTCAAAGAACCCCATTTAAAGATGTGCAGGTCGGTGCGGTATCCTAATGAAATCCCTGCCCTCACCATAATGCTTCCGCCTCGGAATGCGTCATGTTGGGTGATGTTTTGGGACTAACTGCGTGTTCGTTGTTCACGCCATATCCTTATACACTTGTCATCTGGCTCCAGAGCAAATCTTGACTCATCAGTTACATTACCCCAGTCAGACACATTCCAATTGACATGTTTCCGGCACCACTGTAATCGTGCCCCTCTTGATTGGACGGATAGAGGAACACAAACTCGAGGTACCCGGGCGTACAGTCCACTCATATGTAATCTTCGGGGTACAGTAGCTGCAGATGTCGCCTAACCAATGGACGCTGTAACCATAGATATCACACGTGTGGAGGTCGCTCTGCGATTCCGCTTGGTTACAGTAGCAATATATCGATCTTCGGCGGGGATTGTAACTCTTGGGCGACCGGTTACGGGCCTTTGGACAACTGTCAATTTGATTTGGAATTGTTTCCATAAACGTGAAATTACAGAATGATGAACGCCGAAGAAAAGAGCAACATCTGTGATCGACTGTCCCGCTTCAATGCGCCCCACAGCACGCCAGCTCTCAGAATCTTCCATTTGTGTTCTGGAAGTCATAGAAACACGTATGCCTTGAACACAAATTGTACGAAAGTTTTAAACACCTTCTACCAGCACTTACAGTCAACTTCTGTAACCCTTTATAAAGCTGGCTTCTTATAAGACTGCCTTTTTTGCATATTTCTTGACATGAAAGCACGATTGGCTGTTACCTAACATATTTGCATACTTCCATCTACCTCTGCAGTGAATTGCACCCTTTTCAATTCTGACTGGCTTCCGGAAATTAGCATTTTACTCTCCGTGCTTAACTTTTGGAAGTGAGTGTATATTATATAATTAGTAAAGACATAAAGTAAGAAATTTAGAACTACTTTTTCACAAAGAGGAAAAATTGAAATTGGTAATTAACAAATTTAAAAAAATCCTATAAATGCAACAAAGCCAAATTTAGCCAATGAAGCCAAAATGACAAACCTATACGTTTCTACTATAACAAAATTCCTCCTTTCGATAGTAGTACAATAATGAAAGTGCTCGGGTTTTTAATTTCTTATTGTGAGTATTAATTACATCTTTTCAATTCAGTTGTATAATTTCAATTACGTTTTAAATAAAATGGATTATTTGCTATATGTTTAAAAGTAATATTTTGTTTTATTTTTTTCAGTGAAGTATTTTATTATTTCACTTTCGTTTTCGTTAAGTGAATTGGTATTCTCTTTTTTAGATATAAGATTGTAATTTAAATTTAAGAATTTTTCCTTGCTATGGGGAAGGTCCAGAATTTTCGGGAGGGCTATTATAATTAAAATACTTTGAAATGGTTCATCAGCTAATTCTGGATACAGAAAAGCAAGGGCTTTTATGAAAGAGAGATTTCAGTTGGTTTCAATGTTCCTTTCCCCTGATGAAGTGACATTGAAATCGATTGAATTCCTATTCTATTGAGATTTTTTAAATATCTTTAAATTAAAAAAAATTGAATTGGAGTATGCTTGTTAAAAGTTTTAATTTTAACATCTTTAAAAATTCTTTGTTGCATTTATAGGATTTTTTGAAATTTTTTAATTATGAATTTTAATTTTCGTCTTAGTGAAAATGTAGTTCTAAATTTCTTACTTTATGTCTTTACTGATATTTTTTCAGCAGCTTAATGCGCGAAAATACTAGGCATATTTATATTTAAAAAAAATATTTTGTAATATATTATCTAATTATGTACCGTGTATTCTGCCGTATAACGCGTATTTTTAATACAAAAAATAAGATCCGAATTTAAGGGTGAGCGTTAAACTTCTGATATAAAAATGAACATAAAATATTAGATTTCTGAATGTACCTAAATGTTGTTTATTTAAAAGGAATGATAAACCTTATGAAGCTCAAATTTTTCACTACTGGAGAACATGGAAAGTTTGTCACATTGCCTTCAGTTACAGCGTCAGGCACTTCATCGAATTCTCTTTCATCTTCATCATCATTGTTACTTTGATCGATAAATAAGTTTGGTTTAGGTTTGTTTTATGTGATTACGGCAAAGCCTCGAAGGCTATCTGCCTAAGGGGAGGGATGTCTTCATGGAGGACTTTCTAAGGCAAACTGGCTCTTATACACGTTACCTATGGGGTAAACCCCGAAAACGTCCATGCAGCCGGACCGTTCGCGCGCTTCGGACCTCACACCGAACTACCAGTGTTCAACGACAGTGTACCGCTCGGCCACTAGCGGGTTGATCGATAAATAAATAATCGTCTTCCATTCCATTTAGATTGTTAGGCATATGACATTTTCTAAATGAATTTTGAATTATGTCAGGCTTAATTTCATTCCATGCTTTTATTATCCACTCATAAACTATTTCTAGACTGGCATGACGCATTTGGCCTACTTTTGCAAATGTTTTTTCTCCGTTTAATATCTACAAATTCCATCGTCGTTTTAAATTTTTCTTTGAAGATTTTATTGATACTCACTTCTAAAGGCTGAATTAATGGCGTGAATCTGTTTTAAATAATTGCCATGTCTGTAGTACTTTCTTTCAACAATTTCTGAGTATGGTCTGTTATATAGGATCTGAACATGTTCATCTAAAAGACTTTCTAGATTCTTTAAGGCAATAGAACGCTTTTTCCAAGCATTTCTTATCCACAATTTCACGCCGTTTTCGTCTATCCATCCTTTCTCGTGAACATGAATAAAAACTACAGTTTGGGAACTTTTATTTCGGCAACGTCTTTCTTTTAAAAGTAACCATGGGTTTTGATTTTGGGCCGTCCGCTAAGCAAGAAAGCACTACGGTGACGTAAGATTTTTTGTGACCTGTTGTTTTAATGAGAATCATTTTTGCTCCTTATTATTCGGTCATATTTGACTAAAAGTTAAATCGTTGATCTTACTTACAGGGTTTAACATTTACATTTGGAACATTAAAACAATTTTAAGAAACAATAGAGACGATAGAATAGAAATGACTTTAATAAGAACGTCTTCTTAAATTTTTCTTTGAAATTTTGAAAAATCAATCCTTGTTAGCAGCTTGTCAGTCTGGTTTTTTGTTCAGTATGATCAAGTATATTACGATAGCTAAAAAGTTTTCCCATGTTCTTTTAATGCGTTTAACTAATACCGTGTAATTTAAAGGGTTTTTTCTTATTTATTTCATCTTTACATTTTAGTCCATAGAAAAGGGGAAATAATACTAAAGGAGGAAAATCATAGCCACTCATCGTACGTAAACTATTGTTTCTAATGGCCATAACGAGAAAATAACGTAACGACATCTTTCTTTCGAAGTCTTATGATCTATCCGCTGAAGTATTGTTACATTTAATTCTTTTAAATTTTTGTTTATTGTAAAATATGATCTCTTCATCACTGAGGGGTTACTAACAATGAGATATCAGTCTTTGATTTAAAAATCCGTCAACATTAACAGACATACCATCGCTAAGCTATCGAAGAATTAAAAAAGAAGCTGCCAATATTCGATGCATTATGTTAAATACTGAAAGAACGTCAACTGGAAGACTGCTTTTCGATCTGTCTGACTGTGTAATGATGAGTATTCTGCGGTGCTTATTTCGATCGTTAAGCCAAAAACAACACACTCTTGTTGATCAAGCCCTCGCCCCACCCCCCCGGCCAATTAAAAATTAATTTTCAGATTTGAGCGAGTAAAAGGTTATAAAGTAAGGAAAGTGTTAAAATTATTTTTTTTTTACTTTAAAAGCAACTTTAATTAAACAAATTCCTTTTAATAAAAAACACTAAAAACACACACACACGCATGGAACAATAAGCGTAACATCAGAGAAAGAAAGAGCTTGACATTAAAAACACACTCTTTTTATTTCTATTGATTACCCCCAGATGGCAGCACAATTTCATCAGTAACCTAACGGACATGCGAGGCTAGGTGAAGTCACTAGTAATTAATTTTATTTTTCTCTGGGTTTTAGATCAAAATCACGATAAAAGTTCCTAGTACGGTAATGATACGCTACAACCTAAAACATTATAAGTTCAAACGTGAGTAAATTATTTAAAAACTTCTAATACAAATTTAATTACATAATGTTGACGGATAGATACTTTTGAACTGTAAGTGGAATTACGCTAGCAAAAAGTCTGATTATAATTAAACTGTAATTTGTACATTTAAGATATACAATGAGTTTATTAATAAATTTTGAAAAGCTATTACTGTGTAACCACGGGTGAGCTTCAGAGGATTCGCAAGGCTTTACGCAAGTCATTTGTTTTGATGTATAACTAATTTGTGAGTCTTTTGTACTTTCTATTTACTTTTTTATTCTTTTTAAAAAGAACACATCTTTTGCATGTCATAATCATACTTCCTCGCAATCTTGTCTAATTGCGCTTAAGTTTACTCAAACCAGCTGTAAATAACCTTAAAAAAGTGCTGAAAAAGACCATGTGTTTTCCATAAATCGTCGGATATCAAATTGCTGACATCAAGGCAGTGCACTGAAGTCCGGTTGTTTAGTTTTCCATTAAAACATGAAGCTACAAGATATTTCAGATTTAAAAATAATGCTCTTGAAGAGAAGATCTTTAACAGAATTTATATCTAAATCTTTCGTAAAAACAATTTTACAAATGGTGTCTCGGTTTTAGAGTCTGCAAGACAATGACTTGCCATGAATGAAGAAACAAATAATATATGGCGACTTTTGGCAAATATTGTGCCGCATAATTAAATTTACTAGTTATGTAATTTCTGTAATATTATGTGTATTTTTACATTAATTTTTTTAAAATTTTATAATATTTTTTGCAGTTTTTGCTTCCTTGTAGGAAGTAAAGGAAGTATTGTAATCACGAAAAATTCACGGTACCATATTTCAACGAAAATATCCATTTTGACCGCTGTCGAATGCAATTTAACGATGTTTTTGCGTGACATCTGAACGGAAGGACAAAATAAAGGACCTTTTCTTTAAGCGAATTATAAAACTGATTTAAAATGGATTCAGAAGAGATTTTTTTCGTGGCGTCTGTACGTACGTACGTATGTATGTATGTATGTATGTATCGCGCATAACTCAAAATCGAGTAGCCTCAGAACGTTGAAATTTTGTATATAGGACTACTACAATATGCAGTTGTGCATCTCCCTTTTTGGTTTCAATCGGTCGTACCAAAAGTATATAAATAAATACATATATATACCCACTCTGTTACTTGGCTCAGTGAGCTAAGTTTTTTTTTTTTTTTTAATTTTTAAAAATTTTTAGTCTTATATTTTGGTAAATTATACATCGTTTGTTTTGAAAGTGATTAAATTATATTGTTCTTGTCTTCCAGTTAAGGTTTTTATACCTTTTGAAACTTAGCAGAATAGTGGATTTGTTGCCAATCTAGAAAAACTGAGTTTCGCAACAACAAAGTAACGTCTTCTTTTATTATTGCGAATTAAATCATGCTCAATCCATTCTGGAATTATCACTGAAGTTATTAAATTATCCCACACATTGACTCAGTATAGCGTCCACAACAAATTAGCTCAGTTTCTACACCTTCAGTGTGTTTTGCCGAGTGAGACCAAACGTAAACTTTTAAGTTTTGTGCACCGAAAAATTTGCCTTAACGCCTGCTGGCCGAATTGCTTGTTTTTGCGTAGAATCTTTAATTTTAAATGTAAAAATTTTTTTTTAATTGTTTTAATTGCGTTTGGTGTTTTATGTTCTGCATCTTTCAATTTTTGATATAGATATTTTGAGGTTTTTGTATTTTTGCTTTGTCGCGAAGTGAGAACTGAGTTAATTGAATGAGAAATATATCTCTAATGAAATTCGAGGAAATAAGTTTAAATGAAATGCAGCAAAAAAATGCATATAATTTAATATTCCGTACAAGGAAGTCATGTGGTGTACACATATGATATTTTAAAAAAATTTTTGTGAAGTTGTTTGTTTATTTGATTAAATTTTGATATTTTGTTTTTACAAGGCAAATTGCGGGAGTTGTTAAAATTTTCGTTGGTCATCACTGTATGTAACGATACGATAAAGTAGAAAACTTGCCTTCAGGTCATAATTACGTTTTTAGAACTGAGGTTTAAGCGTTGTGTTAGCAAACAGCAGCTCTCGGCTTCGATTCTAGGGCTTTTCTGCCTGTGGACGCCCACCAGCGGCTGAGCGGTAAAGTCGCTCAATACTAGTAGTTTGGCCCGGGTTCGAATCGAGGCGAACGGGCTGGCTGCATGGACATTTTCGTAATTTCCCCCATGTATAGTGTGTATGCGAGCCAGTTCCCCTTAGGAAGTCCTCCACGAAGTCATCTCTTTCCTTAGGGAGATAGCCCTCGAGTGCCTTGCCGTAGTTAAATAAACCAAACCGACTGTGGACAATATTTGCTTCGATAGATGGCGGTGCCACCGCAGGTTCTCTTACACGTCCCCTTTCTGCGAGGTAGTTTCCGATGCCTTTGGTTTTAGGTTAGATAGATTTTTCTAATTTTGGGGGATCGCAGATTGTTGTTAATCATTGGAATTCTTAATTAAAACGCAAAATTAAAGGATAAAACAAGAGAATTATTGCTGATTCCATAGAAAGTCCATAGTTTGTGACAAATATTGAAATCTAATTTTAATTCGATCTGTCAGTTCCTGTATTTAATATCTGGAAAGTTTTTGTACTCATTATGAAAAAATCAAATTATAAGATATTTAACTCCAGTACGAGGAATTATAAGAAGTTACTTCAGTTAAATAATTCCAATTATACCAAGTTTATACCAGTTATACCAGTTATTCCAATTATACCAGTTAAATGACGAAAATATTTATTTTTGGTGATGACAAATTCAAACAAAAATGTAGGTTTTAGACAAATAACGAAATCTAACTTCTAATCTCTAGTTCGGTCTCCCGGTTCCTGTACTTATATTTGGGAAAGTTTTATATTTGTTATGGAAAATTAAAATTATAAGAAATTTGACTCCAATACAATAATTCACCGGGATGTTTAATTTCAAAATTTATAATTTTTGATGTCATTTTCAACCTGTCTTGAAGCATCGATTAATTAAGTTAGAATAATTCGAGTAAATAAATTTAAACAAAATGCAGCAAAAAATATTTATAATTTAATAGGCAGCACGAGGAAGTCATGTGATGCTTACATCAGATATTTTTTTTGTCTCGCTGTTAGCATGGTAGTAGGGAAGCTGGCGATCATGGAGATTTCGATTTTTCCGTTGATAAATAACGAGTGTTTATCAGCTCTGCTTTTCAAACATGGATTTCACGTAATAATGAATAATCTAAAGAGTTATTGTTTTTCTTGTGTACGTGAAGTCTCAAGTTTTGCATGGATACGAAATTTACACCTGTGCAATGTGTGGTTTGTGTTTGTTCACAAGTTTTATTCATTCAGTGCCGAGTTAACATTTTTTAAGCCTTACAATAAGCAATAGTCTACCTTCGTATTACGTAGCTCGTTAAAAATAAAAGTTATTTGCAGAAATAAAACTAAACTGTTACTTACTGAAAAATGATTATACAAAATTTATCCAAGAGTAATATTTAAAAAACTTACCTTACTTTCCGGCTAATTAATCTCAAAAGAGGGAATCTAATGTAACATTTATGAAAATTAAAGAAGTGTCTGAAGAATGATCACTCCTTTTGGCCACAAATCTTCTTTTAATACGATGCATGATCACCTCTGAAAAAATATAATCCTTATATCTTGATTTCATAGAATTCAGGAAACTATTGACTAATTGTTTATAGCAACAAAAGTAATATAAGTTTCGATAAATTTGCAGAAATAGTTTCGAAGGTTAAATAGATCAAGTTTCGTTAAATTTGCAGGACTAATTTCGAAGGTTAAACAGATCCTTCTTCTTTAGTTGCAGAAGAAGCAAAGCTACTATCGCCCTCTGTTGACATAAAGTGGAAACAACTATGAAAGAGTTCCTTTAAAGGTATATTAGAGTTCAGTTTAACTTATGAATATGCAACGCTTCTACGAAATGTAATTCGTCAACAGAAGGTGTTTTTGATATAATTATAACTGTAGAGAAATGGCAGATGTTATTTTCTGATCAACAATTTTTGGGCAGTCGATGATTTGTGTGTTTTTCTTTCTTTAATATACATATTATGTTTCTTAGTGCCAAATTGCAAAACATTTTTAGTCCGAGCAATGTATACTAAGCCATACTGGCAAAGTATATTGCATATACCCCAGGAATTCATAACTACAATAGGGTCTTTACTGAAATGAGAATTTTAGTAAGAGAACTCTACAGGGTCATTAAACTTCCATGAAGTACGTGTAATTTTATAACTAATCTATTGAGGAATTACTATTGAATTCTTTTAATCGTTCAAAACAAACCAATGCTTTTTACTGAGATGAAACATTTTGAGCGACGAGACCGATAATATGAGTTCAAAATTCTCCGTCAATTTAACTATTCCTAAGTAGTTGAGTTTGTTATCAATAGCAGATTAAAAAAAAACTTAAAGTGCCCGGGAAAAAAATAAAATAAAACCAACTTCTTTTCAGAGGAATGACAAGATTTGAAATGTGGTGGAAAGGGAGGAAAGAAACGACAAAGTTTTACTATACACAGTGATGCTGAAGTTAGATCTATTTAGTATAACCAGGATGTGGAGGAATTGAATGGGTTTGATGTCTTACGCTCAAAAGTGAGTTGAATTGCAACAATGAAATTCATTGTTTAGAGATTATTTTTAAAATACTTTTTATTGCTGTCAAAAGAACGAATTATAGTTAGTGTAGCAGAACCGAATTAAAAAGTTTAACATTTCAAATAGTTTGGATTCATAACAATCCATACAAAAGTCAGCAAGAATAAGATTGAGAGGGACCCAGGGTTAGTCTCTCAGTCTGGTGGTAATGCTTATTTGGAAAAACAAAATGTGTTTCTTTCAGATAAATTTGAGTAAGTAAAATTAACTCTTCAATTTCGAAGCATTAGAAATGGAACTTTGAAGCCTAGTTTCTAGACATAAAAGCACACCTCCCAATGGAACACTACTGAATGATGATTTTACAACAAATGAAACCATGGTGAAATTTCTAGAAGAAATCTGTTTTGATTTGTTAACAAGCTGATTGAATTTGCTATCGTGTATGTTATGGACTAATAAAGCCGAAAATTTAGAAACTAAATATTTAGCTAACGAGCAAGAGGCAGTGCTTCAATTCGATACAGTAAGACAGAAGGAACAACACTTCTTCCCTAAATTTTGGGTAGAGGATATAATCTCTCGCAATTCACAGTAGGTGAGATAAGCGATTGTTTATGAGTGAGTTGGAAGGACTTATAAAGATCAAGTTACAAGCTTTAATTCTGAGATCTCCTTCAAGTGCCTTTGACCTGAAAACTAGCCTAGGCATCAAATCACAATTGGGAATAATGAGAGACTTCAGTGCCACTAGCCCGCTTTGGGGAGCAACCGATGAAGCTGAGATACTACTGGCATTCGTGGCAGCACATTGGCTAGTGGTCATTAATCAACCAGACAGCACGTCAGCTTTCTGGACGACAAGAGTAAAAGGTTGATCAGATCTAATTTTCACGACAGCCTTAGACAGCTACCTGTGTCAGCGACTGCAAGTGTCCGAAGAATATTTCCTGACAGACCATAGAGCAATATTCTGCAACTTAACCAGCGAATTATGGATCCAATAACTTTGAAATATATTATTACTCGAACGCCGGTTCAGACATATGATTTTGTTCGCATTCTCTTGTAAATATTATTCTTTGTGGCAGTATATAACTTAGTTTCTTCTTTTCTAATGATGGGTATTCTTCCGTTATTATAGTGTGTTGTTTTTATTTTGAATATAAATTTAACTTAAGTAACCATCTGAACTTATTCTCGGAATTAAATCTGAAAGTGTAGCTAAATTTTTAACGATGTTTTCCTGTTAGTAAAATACTTCTTCTTTTCTATGTTTTCTTAACTGCAGTGGTCACAGCGTGATTTGCAGAAGGGCAAACGGGGTATATTCCCTAGTCTTATTTTTAGGGGGGCTTCAATATTCTTCTATGGTATATAAAATCTCTAAAATTTTAAATAATATTTCAATTCTAAGTTTTAAAAATATGAAGTCTCGTCTTCACTGGTAGCATCAAATGTAGGAAACCCCTATGACTTTAAGTGAATTATCACCATGGCCTGTAAAGTACCACAGAGACTGAGAAAGGTATAAAAAACTCTTTTATTTAACTCAAGTTAATAGAAGGCACCACTCGTGCTTACAGAATAGCCAACATTTATGACTTGAATCAAAAATAACGAATTTGACTTAAATGTAAGTTAGCCCAACGGCTACAGAGACAAAGAACGCGCATGTTGGCTTTGACCTAAAGTAGGCGTTGCGAGCGTAATGGCGAAAATAACATAACGCCGTAGAATATGTCTGTCAAGAGAATCAATCAGCACACGTGGCCTTTAGCTGGCGAAACACTTTTTTGTCCTCTAAAACTTCTCTTAAATGCTATCGCCTTTCTACCTCATTTGAATACACGCGAGCTAGAAATTTATATTCTGGCAGAAAAATGGGAAGCGAGAAGGGCAGAAAAGCAAATAAGATAAAATAACTAGTTAGTTAAACTAAATGAAACCTTATACAAATATAAAACTAGAAGAGGAACAAAGTTTTATATTTCCTACTTTAGCTTTTAATGTCTTTCTTCAAAAATCAGAAACTAGACCGTTGTCTTGCACGTTCGTCTGCAACTGGTGTATTTTAGCGAAGCCTCAATTTGTAAACGATAATTTACACTACCAATAACTGCTATTGCAAGACCACTATATCTGAAGACTTACGATGTTTTTACCTGAATATGAGAATCTTTTGATTACTGTAGACATGATCATATGCATGAGTATTAAAATAATAAGCAATTTAATTACGCTATTTTGGTCTTATCTCTACAATTTAATTAATATAAATTTTTAACATAAATCCTCTATTTTTTGCAATAAAGGGAAAATGTATATATATATATAAGCACATACTTTGCTCAATGCATAAATAAACTAACATCATAAAAACGAATCATAGAAATGTAAAATGTACATTTTTAAAATAATAATAATAATACATTGGAGCACTGTTTATACGTTTCTCCTTTATGCATCTTTTATATTTATACGTAATTTAATCTTGGTTTCAAATTAGTCTTATTTATTTTAATTGTAAAATATTTATTTTTTTTTATACCCCCGCATAATTTCGGTTATACGTCGCTTTTGCTTGATTTACTGCATTGATTTGAAGTTTCGCAGTCCGACTGTTCAAGTATTTCCCCAGAAATGGAGACAGGAAACGGAAACAAAGGCAGGAGTAACATCATTCTGGTACAGGAGTCTGAAAACCAGATCATGAATAGAGGAGATACTGGAAAGAAAAAGATACGGTTTTTTTCTTCTGAACAGGACGTTGTGTTAAATAAACTTAGCGGAGCGGAATTAACTGACACGAAATGCCACAAAGCACTCTTGTTGAAAGATAAAATTCAAATCCTAAAAGAATTTGATGAAAATACTGGTTTGACGAAAGCTGAATATTCCCGTCACAAGTCTAAGAACGGTTGTTTATAATAGAAAAAAGTCGAAGAAAGATCAGAAATTTGTGGACAGTTCCCTTCAGAGAAATTACTTGTTCAAGACGGAAAGTTCCTTGGGGTCAAAGCCGTTTTGCTAAAAGTTTCATTCAGTGTAATGCAACCAGCATTCCAGTGAATGGACTCTTGTTAATAGAGATGTCAAAGGAAATAACACTTCGACTGAATGCCAAGCAAGCTTGCTTTTCAACTGGATGGCTGCATAAATTTAAACTCATGGAATCTCATATCATATAATAAATGAAGAATCAAAAAAGGTTCCTGTTGAATCGGTTGAAGAATGGTTCAAGAACTTATCCGCCGAAATAAATGGATATGAATTAAAATACCATTTTAATGGTTATAGAAATAAGTAATGTAAAGAACGTCCTCACTGTTTTACTTTGTGCACATGCTGAACGGTATGGAAAGAACTTCTTTAGTTCTTAAGTCACAAAAACCAATGTGCTTCCAAAATGAAAACTTTGTCATTAGAATATAAATCAAATATGGAAGCATGGATGAGTACTGACATTTTTACAGAGCGGCTCAAGAAAGCAGAAAGGAGATAAAACCGCAAGATTTTATTTTTTATTGATCATCATACCGTTCACAATAAAACGACAGATTTCTTGCAAAATGTGAAAGTGCTGTTACGAATTTTGTATTTGGTTTGATATTTTTAATACAATTATAATTAAAATTGTTTTATTTTTAAGTGCAATGCAGTGCCTGACATATTTTAAGAGAAAGCTAAGCCGGAAAAGTAAAAATCCAAGAGCACGTGTGCATTTAACATTGAATAAAAGTTTCGCAATATATTTTTAAATTTGAATAGATGTAATTGACTAGCCGTAACCGTAATTCTACTCTTTTGGCTTTCCAGAAATTGCTAGAATAGTCTCGCGCGGCCGATTTAAAAGATATAAAATCCGGAGAGAAATCTCAGCTCTGTAGTTGTTTAAGCGAGCTGTTGTTCTTTACTTAACTGCTGTAATTTTGTTATATGATTAGCTTTCTCTGCGCTTTGGATTGCGTTCTATTTAACGTTTTAGTAGTTTAAAATATAGCTACCGTTTGTATTGCGTGATATTGTGATATTGTACGAATATCTTTGAGAAATAATCTAGGGTTTTGTTATATTTCTTGCGATTAGAATAAATTTTATTAACTTTTTATCGGATTTGTGCATTCAATCTAGTACGCTCGCAGTAGCACGTTTTCTTCGCAACAAATTGCACTGATGTAGAACAACCTTCAGATCTGAGTGTCATTAAGAATTTGGATATGTTTACAAAGATCTGTTCAAATAACCTTTTGCATTATAACTACAGGAAACACACAGAAGATTTTAAATGTTCTTGAGGCTATGAATGATTTCATTTGCCCGGAATCAAATAAAATCAAAATCAATTAAAATTGCTTCATTAAAGGGAGATTTTCAGACTCTACAGTATTTTAACTAAATTTTCATGCTAAACTATTCTACGTAATGTTACACTGTAATCTAACGTTTATTATTATTATCTTTATAAGTAAAATAAATATGCTCATGATTTTTTTCAGTTTTGAAGTAGAATACTTTGTCTTTGGCCATACTTAGCACAGAACAGCATCTATACGAAATTGCCTAATAAAAGCGTCGTTGTATTAAACTGAATAAATGGGGGCGAGCCTCCGATATAAATAAAATTTAGAGGCCCCACTCTCACCATTTTTAGGGCTAGCTAAGCCTAACGTTCAAGTAATGCTGAAAGCCACTGATTTATGACCAGTGATATAGCCTCACCGTGACGTAAGATACACCAACTTAAAAAAATATTAAAAAAATGTTGAAATAAAAAAAGAACGTTGATGAAACGAGCGTTTACTTTCAGAAACTATTATATTTCAACGCAGGAATCGATATTTTATGTCAATTTCTCATAGCATTTTTCCTTTAAAAGGGACGTCAGGAAGAGATGAAAAACTATACACAGTATTGCAGTGTTCGCTGGACGTTAGGGTTATTGATGTTGTAATTTTTTTGTCGGAAGGGTCTTTAGGGAAAAGTGTCGAGCTGTCAGCTGCTCGGGAAGGAGCGCACGATGGCCTCGAATTCAGCTTGGCAGGTTAAGGTAAACGTTAATCATGTTGTGTTTCCTGCTTCCAAATTTTGTTTACTGCGTCTTTCACATCCATCTCCGTTTTATTATCTATCTGAATCTTTGTTTGCGTTATTCCATGTTCGTAAGTTTTATGTTAGAAACATCCTTAGAACTTTTTAAAATTTTTATAAAACCCTAGGTTACGTTGCCTTGCGTTTACCGAACGCATGCCTTGACAAAAGTTTCTGCTGTACGAAATATCACCCCTTACCACTCATTGTCAAATCCTCGTTGCTATGCTTCGGTTTAATTATAACTGGAGGACTATCGGCTCACGGTCAATTCATACGTCACCTACGGCCAAGAACCTTTGCATGGAGTGGTGTGTTTTGGATTAATTTTATATTGATTACCTACTGAAATTTACTGTGTCGGTGATTGTGAGTGAGTCAGCCACGGGTGACCTTTAATTTAATTTTATTTTAATATTTTGTTTAAATTTTCTGCATTTCCCGATACGTAACCGCCAACCCACATGTCTCCGGTCATCAACGGTTAAATTCTATTATAAGAATTAATCTAATTTGGACAGTATATTTAATTATTTCTACGTATTATTCCAACAATCATTTATTATTAACATTTAAAATATTCATAAAAATATGCTACACTACTGAGGCTAAATTTTATTGTATTTAAATAGGACAAACTCAATGACATCTTTTTAAGTATTTCACACGTACTCACCTTTGCTGGTGTTAACAAAAGGCTATGCATCACTTTTGATATTTCCTTAGACATATTAGAAAGCTGGTTGATATCACAATGGAGTAAAAGCAATGTGATACGTATATAACTTTCAACAACCGGCTTTACCACAAAGATCTTATTGCCGCTGGTAATATGTCCGGCTTATTACCTCAGAGATTTTATTGTCGCTGATAATATGCCCGGCTTATTGCCGCAGAGATCTTATTGCCGTTGATAATATTCCTGGCTTTTTACCGCAAAAAATATTATTGCCGCTGATAATATGCGCCGTTTATTAAGCAGAGATCTTATTGCCGCTGACAATATGCCCAGATTATTACCGCAAAAATTTTATTGCCGCTGATAATGTGCTCGCCTTATTAAGGCTGAGATACTTATAGAAAGCATTTGCAAGAATACTCAGACAAAGTTTGCCACAAAGATAAAAGCAATTGTATCTCAATAAAAATTTACGTCTGAAATGCAGAGGACATGCGAGATGAGGAGATCGCGCATTAATATAATGGTGGTATAATATTAATATCTATATCTTTATGATCTATACCTCTATTATCTATCTCTATTCTACAGGTGATCTATGGCTCTCTCGTAGGATTAAATCCCGTGCGATTTTTTCTGGTCGGGTTTTGTCAGGGATATTCCCTTCGCCTTTATGTCCAGGATTTTCGCAACCATGATCGATAATGTGTTTAATTATCTCAACATAATTAAATTTGGTGTTATTTGTGTAGTGTAATTGTTGAATTTTACTTTCCTGTATGTCCTGTAATCGTAAAAAATTCCGGGTATCATATTTCAATGGAAATATAAATTTTTACCTTTCCCGAATCCATTTTGACTATTTTTTTGCATGACGCCTGTACTTACGGGCAGAATAAAGGACTCCATTTTTCAAAATGGATTGTAAAATGGATTCAAAATGTATTTCTTCGTGACATCTGTAAGTAAATACGTACGTATGTATCTCGCAAAACTCTAAAACGATTAGCCGTAGAATTGAAAATTGACTTGAAATTTGAACAGAATTGAAATTTCGTATATGGGAATTACCCGGCTTAACTATTCTTACCCAACCTTTATTTTTCAGTCATTGGTTCTAATTATAGAAGTGTTTTAAATGACGAAAATATGCATATAATTCGCAATGTCAAATTAAATGAAAAATTAATTCTGAATAAATAAGGAAATCTAACTTTTAACGAGCTCTCCTTCTTCCTGTGCTTATATCTGAGAGAATTTGACGTTCGTTGTAAAAAAATAAAACTATAAGACATTTTACTCCTGTACGACAAAAACTGTCCAGGATATTTATTTTCAAAGGTTGCTATTTTTTACTTCATTTTCAACTTGCCTCTAGAAATCGGTTAATTAAGTTAGAATAATTCAAGGAAATAAGTTTAAATGAAGTGCAGCAAAAAATGTGTATGATTTAATAGGCCGTACGAAGAAGTCATTGGTGTCCGGATCATATCTGTAGAGCTTAATTTTCTAACAGTTATTTTTATTTTGGAACAAGCCTTTCCTACGCGTTCTCATTTCCCACCTACGTTCCCTACCAGAATAAGTTTTCAGAACTACGATTTATGCAAATGAGGTAGAAACGAGTATTTAAACTGAAGTCCGGGTCAATAAATTAAAAAAAATTTGAAAAAAAAATAGAATAATTCAAAGGGCCATGAATTCTGATGAATTTCAAAAAGATCATGTGACAGGAACCGGAAAATCATACGCTGAAGCTGCAACCAAATATATTCGCCTCAGCCAAAATTAATCTCAAAATAAAAATGTAGAAAATAATGGATTAGAAGATTTCACTATCTTTATTAAAAGCATGTACCAGATTTACTTAAAATTCAGAAATTCTAAAGATAAACTGGTTAAAAACTTAGAGGCAATAGAAATGTTTGAAAGACAAGAGCAAAATTAGGCACGCATTTTTGCAACTCCGCGAAGATGACAGTACATGTACACTCACGTTTGTGAAAATTGCAACACCATGAAGGACTTACGCGAGTGAGCTGAAATTTTCAGGAAATGCAAAGTAGCGCATGATATACAAATGATTAGAATTGCAAATCCGTAGCGCATGCGTATGCTGAGCAGCGCCCTCTGAACGGCTGATGGATCCGAATAAATAGACGGCTGTAGCGAGGCGTGTATGGTTATCGGTGGTTATCTGCTAGTGGTAAACGTTAACTCAATCTGTACTTATGCCTCGTCGACGAAAGAGAGCGAGATTTGAACAACTTACAGAGTTTGAACGAGGGAGAATCATCGGCCTTCGTGAAGCTGGATTGTCGTATCGTGCAGTAGCCTCTCGTGTGCAGCGTAACAGCAGCACAGTGATGCGCGTTTGGAAGCAGTGGACGGACGAGTGTCGGACAACTCGGAAATCCGGGAGTGGACCCCGAAATGTGACGTCAGCTCGCGATGATAGACACCTGGTCCGCATGGCGCGGACGGACCGTACAGCTTCCTCTAGACAATTGGCAGCACTGTGGTCAATAGCTACAGGTGTTTCATTGTGTGCTTCATCAATTCGTAGACGTCTGCTGCAGTGTGGACTGCGCGCACGGACTCCTTTATACAGGATCCCCCTAACGCACGACCATCGCCGCCTGCGGCTACAATGGGCCAATCAGCATAGAGACTGGCGTGCTGATTGGCAGCATGTCGTGTTTTCTGACGAATCCCGCTTTAATTTGTGGTACCATGATGGCCGCATTCGTGTCAGACGCTATGCCGGTGAACGCCACCTTCCGGAGTGCATTATCGAACGCCACAGTGGACGAACACCCGGAGTTATGGTCTGGGGCGCCATAGCATATCATAGACGATCTCAATTGCTACGAATTGTGGGCAATCTGAACAGCAACCGGTATATCCGTGAAGTTCTACAGCCCGAAGCTGTTCCCTTCCTTCAAAGCTTGCCAGGCGCTGTATTTCAACAGGACAATGCCCGCCCTCATACTGCTCGGATTGTTAAATCCTTCTTTGCAGCGCAGCAGGTACAGCTTCTTTCTTGGCCTGCGTGTTCCCCGGATATGTCGCCAATTGAACATGTGTGGGATGTCATTGGTCGGCGTCTTGCTCGTGATCCTCGTCCTGTTGCGTCTGCAGACGAACTTTGGGTACGCGTACAAACGATATGGAATGCTCTTCCTCAGTCAGACATTCAAACTTTGTTTGACTCCATGCCACGTCGTGTAGCAGCACTTATTGCGGCGCGTGGTGGCCACACAAAATACTGATTCTGATCTCTTGTTCTTGTTTGTTTGCTTTGAACATTTAATCATTTATTTGTACCACTACCACTCAACTGTGTATTAAATTGCATTCAATTATGACGATTCCTTCTTGGTGTTGCAATTTTCACAAACGTGAGTGTATATATTTTCCCTCTACTATGTTTCCACTTATTTTATTTAACCAAGATTTGCATGTTATTTTGTATGAAATTTAATGTTTGTGAACTAATACAATTTTTCAACTTAAAATTTAGGTTTACATTGCACGCATACGTTTGGTTCCTTAGAACCAATCAGAATCATCATTACGTTTCTAACTGATGGACTTGTATATGTTTTAAATAATTGTGTTTTTACTTCAAATAAAAAAAAAATAATAATCCAAAAAATTTACTTCAATATTTGCTTAAAAATTGCTGTCACATCTTCGCGCGTACTCTAACGAGCTGCAGCACACATAGTACATATATCTTCCATGTTTATGGATTTATTTACGTCACCCACTTATGTTTTTCAGATGGGGCACGATAACTATGCAATGGTAACAGCCTTTATAAGGCTGCGTACCATTCAAGGAATAAAGATCCGAGACTTTAATAGGAAAACGTGTTCTGCCTTTCGGCCATGTTGTTGCTATTATACTCAGCTCCCTGTACTGGCCGTACTTCTACGTGCCTGCTAGTACACGCCGGTGATCGTTAAATAAGGACCAACTCTGTTAGTTAATTCTGTTCAGCTTCGGCTGGTTACTTTTATTTAACATTAGATTAGTTTAAATTTTCTATTTTGAGTTAAATCTTAAGTAAAGCCTTTTTGTACGCCCGAGAAGGTGTCACTAGTTAATTTATTTTGGGTTGGAATAAAAGGTAATTTAACCTTTCTCTGTATTTATTACTTATAAAAACTTAGCGAATAGCCGTACACGGTTCTTTAGTATTCTAGCTGACAAGGAACTCTAATTTAGCTAGGCTATTACAGATTTTTTTTCAAATGTTTCACAGATACATTAATGACTTTGCATAATTTAAAATACATTTGATCAACAAAGTGCTCTTCTATGACTGTTTCTGAATACTTTGACATTATTTTCAATTATTAAGCAATGCTTTGAATGTTTCGTATTACATAATTCGTATAAAATCATTTGGTTTTCAACATAGTTTTTGAGCACAATTTTAAACAGGAGTAAGAGTTCTTAATTCTAATTAATTGTGGCTTTCGTATTAGCATAATATCGACGAGTTCTACATATTCGTCAAAATCACCTTAAACAACTACCCCGAATAAAGAGGAAGACTTGAAATCATATTGAGAAAAATAAAAGCTCTTACAGCAAGATAAATAGCATTTAGTAGCTTAAGGAGAAATGCAGTGATAAGGGCTGCTTTTCTTAATTCACGAGGAGTACTGCAGATCACCGATGTCACTCGTAGAGGTGTAATCACAAAGGAATAGTCACTCGCAGAGCAATGAGAAGAGTGAGGAACTTAAAATAGTCGCACGACTTTGAACTTAATTAATTGACCCTTTGTAGGGTTGCTCAAGAGTGACTGTAAACACTTCTGGATGTGTTTACCCTCCCTCTCAGCGAAGCTCTTAAGAAAAAAGGCTTTCAAAATGCATTCCCGAAAACTCCTAGAATGCAGCCAGTTTGGAAAGAAACTTATATATCACTAATTTGGCGAAAGAAAGTTTTGCCAAAGGCTGGCTGATGATTCTTATCCAAGTCTACTTGAACTATCTTTCCAGTTCAAACCTCGATGGACAAGTGACTAATCGATCTTCAACCTTATACGAGAAATAAATACATAGAAACGGTTTGACTGGCTACAAATGTAAATATTAAACAAATTGCGTAGGCACAAGTTTTATGCAAAATGCTGAATATCAGTAAATAAATAAGTAAAAACAATAAAAACACGTACAGAAATAACTAAATATGTATAAAAATTAAATGACAATCAAATTAACACAAACATTTGGGCAAATTTAATTTATAATAATTTACCCGTTACGGTTTTTGGTAAAATTTTTTGCCAGGTCACGCTGTTATAATATCTAAATATGAAAGTTTGTTTGCTTATTTGTTGCGCAATCAAAGAAACACTGCTCTATGCAACGACTCCAAATTTTCCATGTAGGTTAAACAATGGATTAATTAACTGCTCAGATAATTAATTATGTGGACGACCAATTAAAATGTAAACTACTCTACAAAGGTTGATTACATTATATTTTCCGAGGATTTAATCTAAATGAAGATTATTTTCATATTGAAATTAAAGTAAATTTTCCTGTTATTCTCTGAAAAAAAAATTGAAAATATTTAGATTTTAACATCACACGAGAGGTTCTGTTAAAATATTTTATGCTCTCCCTTAGGTCATAATTTACCAATCTGCCCTTGGACTCACTCCTGCTAACACAACTTTTTGTCTTTTTAACTTTGTTACTAAAGATCGCTTTCATTGTACTTACGAAGCATAAAATACAGTAGCAAAATCACAAAATTTTTAACAGCAGTATATTTTTAGAAGTTCCAAGAGTGTTAAATGTTTCTATATGCTTTCCTATTCTTCTCAACCTTTTGTCATTTCATAATATCAATGGCAGTTTACTTTTGTCTCTCTAACATTAACTTTTTACATTAACTTTATTTATTTAACATCACTTTTTTCGTAGTTATGCCAGATGAAATTCAATAGCAAAATCACAAAATACTTAACCAGCCTTTAGAATTCTGGATTGATTATTAAGTGTTGCCACACGTTTTTTATATTCACTATATTATTTCTCTAAAACTAATATATGGCTATAACATTTTTTGGCAACATCCTTTTATTAGCCCAGAAAGGACGTTAGTTCCGAATGGGGTATTAGTCTCGAAACGGCATTTTGCGTTGAATCAAAATAAACGGGGTATCACTTTTCAAATTGTTGCTACCAAATAATTATTATCTCTGTATTATATTTAATGAAGTTAAATAATGAAGATTTTGCATCAATGTCTGTATATTTCTTGCATTGTGAAAAAACAACGGTATCTAGAGCCATCAAATTTTGGAAAACGTAATCCTCCATCCAAACATTGGCACCTGAATTCCGAATTTGTTTTTGTTATCTATTTCGTGTTTTGGAAAACTTCAAGAAATTTTTGATTAACAGACTTAAAGATTTCCAAGCGAACACTGGCAACACTGTACGGAATAACACATTTTTATTTTCAGCGCGCGAGACTGTCTGTAGCAAATTCTGAAGATATACTGTTTTTAGTTATTTCACGATTTTGCTGTTGAATCGAATTCTATGTGGAATAAGCACTAAGAATGTGATATTTAATAAATGAAATAAAGAAACCAAACGTTAATAATAAAAAGACAAAAAAAAGTTTTGTAAAGCCATCCTAGTAAGAAAACATTAATATGATGAACCGAGGAAAGATTCAAAAAACAGAAAGATGTATTGCTTTTGAATTATCGAAGGAAACGATGCTTAACAATAAAGCTAAAAAGACATACACACAAAACAAAATGGGTTAGTAGGAGTGATTATAAGAGCAGACTGGTAGACTGCGAGCACAGCAAGAGCGTAAAATATCTTAACAAACCCTTTGGACGACTTTTAAAATCTGAAATCTGTCAGTGCTTTTTTTTCGAATGTGATACCGTCACGAAAGGGATGCAAACAAAAAGTGAGGATCGCTATTAATAGCACTTCTGGGGTTACAAAAAGCCTTCTGTGAATATTTAACTATTGCGAAGTTTTAGCGATTATTAGGATTTTCGGACTGAAAATCCACGAAAAATCACTTGAGTACGCTTGCTGGAATCGAATTACTATCTTTCGGTTGCTAAATGAAGGTACGCGCTAACTGCTCGTATCACTAAGGAATGCATGAGAGGAAAGTTGTAATTCCTTACTCAATAACTAGGAATTTTTTTGGTTTGTTTATAAAGCTAAATTCTATTTAGATTAGTCTAAACCCTAGTACAACCTCCATGGACTGCCAGACGAGATATCGTCCCATCTAAATTGCAATAATATAAAGGAAATCAGGATTTACTTGAAAGTCGACTTTAGGTTGCATAGATAAAGCAATTAACAAAATTAGCTTCTCGATGATAGGACAGCCAACATGTGTCGAAGTATTTACAAGTTTAAATTTAAAAGTCTAACAAATTGGTTCCACCGCAACTAACGTGATTTTCGAACAGAGACTAGTCTTCTCTAGGCAGTCAATGACAGAAGAATTTCATCGCAGTAGGCTAATGTTACCAGACCTTTTTAAGATTCTCTCCTCTATTTAAAATTCACTTCATTTACATTTTCAGTGTGGTAGACATACAGTTTAGAATCAGCGGAAGTTCAAGAAAGACTCAACATAATTATAACGGGTTAATTAAAATAAACGTAATATTTTCTCCTAAAATATGTATTTATTACGCAATTAACTGGTGACTTTCTATCGGCTTGGAAATAAAATTAAGCAATTTTATATAAGCAAAAGCGAATATGTGCATCGAGGAATTAGTGTTAAGTTTTGTCGAACTTTGCACTATTTATAGTTGGGATGTAAATTGACAGCATTCGAATGATTTGTTCCGTATATCTTCACCTGTAAAAATAGTTACTGCTTGGAGCTGAGAAAAGTTTTAAATTTTTCTTTAATTCTTTTACTCTACTGGCATATTTATTCTCACAATTTATACCAACTGTTAACATACAAAAATACTATTTGAAACATTGGAAAATATTACAACTTGTAATGTAATTATTCTTTATTTTGAAGCTTGCGGAATGACAATGATTTTCCTTCGTTTTAAAACTTTTAGTTTGAAACACATGTTATTTTCGTATGTTTCGCAAATAAGATTGTAAGGTTATTAATATTTAAATGAAACAGTTATTATAATTTCAGTCTTTACTATAACTTCTCCTTTGCTTTTTCTTACCAGAAGGCAAATGAGGATCCAGTATTTAGACTGAGTTTTTTGGAATTTAAGGCAGAGAGTGCTTCTGGTTTCGCGTGCAAGCTACGTGTTAGTTTTTTGTTAGCTCAGATAGTTGTAATTATTCGACTTTGCGTTATATCGTTGCTGACATTTTGATTTTGACGCACCGGTAGAGTTAGCGGGGCAGTTTGTAGCAACATTTAATTGTGTAGTCTTTGACTGCTGTTCCACTGTCAACTTAAATTTGACAGTCCTATTTAGTTGCACCCTCCTCTGGGAGTCGACGTAGAACACTCTGCAAAGCTACTGGTACCTGCAAAGCTACCTGTACCTAGGCATCTCGGCCACAGGAGTATACAAATTACGAAACTAGTGATTCTAAAGGCTCAGGAAAGATTTCTTATTGGTAGGCCTGTGCGTTTGGCATGTCCTAGAACTCAAGACTTCAGTAGCCGGGGGCGGCGCCTCGGGTTCTGCCTGGGGGTGTAGCCCGGGTTTTCTGAGCAATGACTTTGGGTGACAGGCAGGACTGCCCCTATCTAAATTATTCTGGCCCTTTATTTGGCACAAAATTAGACCTTCTGAGTTTTTGCCTTTTTTATCAGTGTAAAGGCACTTATGCCTAAGGCTTTTCAAAATTTTCATCGTATTAGAACATCCCCTCTTTTGATGATTAAATTTAAATTCTTTGATGATGTGGCGGTACAGGCGTTATTCTGCCTAAGTACTCCGTAAAATGCACTTCCTTGATCCGTGACTGGTAGGGAGCAAATTAACAACAAGTGCCGCCGAAGGGCATTGGCGCCGGCCCTCTCCTAGGTGCGAGGACAGGGATTGAATTGCTGCGTCTGGCTGGGCGGTTGGGCATGGCCAACTACAGGATCGGCCACGGAAGCTCAGAAGTCATGTGATCTGACGTCACGAACTCCGTCTGAGGAAAGAACGTTTGAGTGGGAGACGTGGATGTGTGTCGTTGGAGTAACGTATATATTTAGTGTCCCTTGTTAATAACGAGTATTTTAAGCTGTTTTATTTTATATTATTTATAATGCCAGATCGATGCTGTGTCCCAGGATGCCAGTCAAATTATGACAAAGCTGGAACGTACGTTTCTGTTTTTAAATTTCCAAAAGACGTTGAAAAGAAAAGTATATGGTGCAAGAAGATTCCACGAAGAAACTGGTCGCCATCTGCAAGAAGTGTTGTGTGTGAAAAACATTTCATTCAATCGGATATTATAAGAATTGACGAAATATCAGACAGAGATGGTACTATCTTAAAAGTGCCAAGAAAATGTCCAAAACTGAAGGAAAATGCTTATCCGTCTATATTTCCTAATTGCCCAAAATACCTGACGGAAAACAAACCTACTCCAAGAACAAGTAGATCTGAAAAACTTGCAAAATCAGATGAAATTGCATTGCAGCAATTTTTAGATAAAGACCGAATCAAAAGTTTTAGTGATTTTTGTGAACAATTGGATCTACGGGTAAATTCGTTCAATTTAATTTCAAAACCAATTGTAATAAAAAACAGTGATCATGTATTTTTAATTAATTTAAATTTATTGTCAGCACCAAGGGTACTTTCAAGCATAAAAATCAATAATGATATGAGTTTAAATGTTTTTTTTGGTGATATTTCTGTTCCTGTATCTCACTTCAAAATTATTCTAAATAATCCAGATCATCTTTTACGATGGAGTGAACTGGAAAATATTTTAAGTTTCATTAAAAATATGCAGAAAGATGACTTAAATGAAGTGCTTCCTAGTGAAAAAGAAAAGTCTGTGTATCATTGGAAAAAATGTATTTCTCCTGATGAAGATATGTATGACAATAAAAAGTTCATATTAGAGCAAATGAACTTGTGTGATAAATCTAAAATGGCTCGAAGGTACAGCAGTGAACTTTTAATTTTTGCATATTCTTTATACATGAAGTCCTCATCATGTTATTCTTTGTTGTACGACAGCGGTTTATTGTCAGTGCCATCAACCGATCATTTAGGTAAAATTACAAGCATTCTGAATCTCGACAATTCCTTACAAAATGAGAATACAAAAAAGTACATGAGAGAAAAATTCAACAAATTGAACGATGAAAATAGAATTGTAAATCTACTAATTGATGAAATCTATGTAAAGAAATCAATTGCTTATAAAGGGAAATCAATATCAGGTTTTGCAGAAAATAAATCCGATACTGAAGCTACAACTGTACAAGCTTTCATGATAAGTTCTATTTATTCATCTTATAAAGAAACTATTGCCTTAGTTCCTGTTAATAATATGAATGCAGATTATTTATGCTGCCTGACCCGCAAAGCTCTTCATATTCTGGATGAAGCAGGATTTTCAGTTGTTTCGATGATTTCTGATAACAACAGAATAAACAGGAACATGTTTCAGAAGTTAGGTCATAAACAAATGTCAACTCATGTCTGCAACCCTGCAAATAACGAGAAAAAATTATTCTTACTTTTTGATTCGGTACACCTTTTGAAATCAATAAGAAATAATTGGATTAATCAGTTAGACACCCAAAAAACATTTTGTTGTCCTGATTTCGATGATCCATCAAAATGTATAATTCCTAAATTTTCGCATCTAAGGAATATATATCATAAGGAGAAGACCTCAATTGTGAAAATGGGCCATAAACTTTCATTCAAAAGTTTATATCCTTCAAGTTTAGAAAAACAAAATGTGAAGTTTGCTGTAAATATTTTTCATGAGAGTAATGATGCTGCTCTTCAATTATTAGGAAAGAAACACTGCATTGATAATTGGCAGGATACGGTAAAATTTTTGCAAATTATCAGAAAATGGTGGAACATTATGAATGTGAGCCACCTAAACAAAAGCCTTTATATAAAATGTGAAGACAGCAAAGCATTTACTGCACCTGATGATAAAAGATTCAGGTTTTTGGAAAAATTCTGTTGTTGGCTTGAGCAGTGGAAAAACATGAAGCAACAGTCTCGTTGCGGATGCTTAAGCGAGGAAACTTACTTTGCTCTTTATCAAACAACAAATGCAATCATCGATGTAATTAAAAAGCTTTTAGTAAATAGCTCAAAATTTATTTTAACGTCCAAATTTCAGACTGATAAATTGGAATACAGATTTTCGCAATATCGTCAGATGTCTGGAGGAAATTACCATGTTTCAGTTCAGCAAATTCTGGAGTCTGAAAGAAAAATTAAATTGAAGTCCATTCTTCAGCTTCATTCTAATTCATATGGTAACATCTCTTTAAAACAGTTTGTTACAGAATTTTCAGACATTAAAGAAATGAGTAAAGATGTTGATCTTACACCTTTTAATGAAATTATTTGCAATGGTGTAGAATTGGCTGCAGTTTCAGACACTGATGCAGAAGTTCTCACATACATTGCTGGTTATTGCACAAGAAATATTAAAACTAACTGCAGTGCTTGCATAGATTTCTGCGTCTTGGACAAAGAATTATTAGTTGAAACTTGTGATGGTACATTAGCGGAAACAAATTATGCATATATTGATATTGTAAATCGAGGAGGTTTAAAATACCCGACAGAAAATATGGTGTTGTTGATATCAGTTGCATATTTACTTTTCCAAACTATTATATCTGAAAAATATGAGAAGCATTTTATCCACAACAATGGAAAACAACACCAGCTTCTTACAAAAATAACTGAGGCTTATCTCAAAATGAATGATGTAGTGTGTTTTAGTGAGAGATGCTGTGAATGTCATTTGCCATATGAAATAATAATCATGAGTGTCGTCAAGACTTTTCTTAATATTTGTTTGAACAATTATGTAAAAAACATTTCTTTAAAGTCCCTTGAAAGAAGTGAGGAAAGAAAACTGAAAAAGTTCAAGAATCGGTGAAAAGCAATTTTTATTATCATAGCAATTTATAATCAATATTTAAGAATTATTTTACCATCTTGTTATTTGTCTTATAAAATAAAACATCATAATTCAAATAAAAAATCGGGTTATTTAAGGGCATCGCAAAGAAAAAATACTTAATTGCAGACGTTTGCTTAAACCCTTTTCAAATTTATTTATCTAACTTTAAAATAATTGTTATTGCCAACTTAATAATATATATAATTATGATATAATCCTGATGTTTAAAACACTTTTCACTACTGAAAGACTCTTTTGTTACAACTTTATGGCATTAAAATCTCCCAAAATAGTGTATTTGTAGGTTAAAATGTTTAGTAATAAGAATTTTATTTATTTGCATAAGAGTGAAGTAAAAAAATTATTGCTTGCTTATTTGTATTCATAAAGATGTATTTCTAATATAGGTAATAAGAACTTTTGAAGGTAAATAGAATTAACGTAAAGAAATTGTTTTGCGATTCTGGTAAAATTTGGATATTTAAGGCCTTTGTTGTAAAACACTGCTGCAGATATTCTCTTAAATTAATTAGGTTATTTTCATGCTGTATGTGTTATATTTAAATGTATGATTTATGTGAATTCAGTCATAAATTTGATGAGTGTTTCATGGTTTTTGCTGTACTGAAGAAAATGCTTTGTAAATTAGTTATTGGAAGTAACATTCTTTAAAGTAGTGTGCTTATTGTTAAGATTTGATTTATGTGAAACTATTCATGCATGTTATGATTCTGAAAATAAAAAAGGCTATTTATGCTTCTTATTTATAAACATGATATTATATTTCTAATGTAGGTAATAATAGAATTTGGATCTAAATAGAATTATCATGAAAAAAGTGTTTTATGATTCTGAAAAAAAAATTGGTATAAAAGGCATTTAAAGACACTGCTAATGGTTAGTTACTTAAATCAGTCAGGTTCTTTTAAAATTGTGCTATGTTCAAATGGAAGATTTATGTGAATTTAATAATAAATTTGATTCTGATTTGATGAGTGTTTCATGGTTTTTGCTGTATTGAAGAAAATCTTTTGGAAATTTTTTAATGCCATTCATGCTGTTTCAAATAATGTAGTTATTGTTAAAATTTATTCTATATGAGTCTAATCATAACAATTACAGTTCTGAAAATAAATTCAGAAAACTAATATTCTCCTTATTTATGATCATGATGGTATATTTTTTAGATAGGTAATAAGATACTTTGGATGTAAATAGAATTATTATAAATTTTTTTTATGATTTTTGTAAAATTTTGATATTTAATCCCTTTATAGCATTTAAAACAATGATGCGGTTATTTGTTTAAATCAACAAAGTTCTTTTCAAATATATTTTACATGTTCAAGTATATGATTTATGTAAATTTTATCACAGTTTCAATCTGATATATTCTGGGAGTTCTGTAGTTTTGTTTTGGATATTCATTAATGGCATTAAGTTTAGTTTATGTGAATCTACCCTTGCATATTGTTTCTGAAAAGGACATCAGAAAAAAAAATACCTACCTATTTATAATCTTCTAACCTAGATGCTTGTATGTTACGAATGTGTGTATAGGTAATATAAAAAATGTTTGTGTTTGTGGTAAATGTTGGATGTTTGAAACTTTTGCCTTGAAATTGTTTCAAACCATAAAAACGATGTTGGGGTTACTGATTTAAATTAAAATATTTTAAAACTCAGTGTTTGATATTAAAATGTTTGGTTTATATGAGTGTTGTCGTATAATTTAAATGTTTTATGCTATTGGCAGCATTTAAAATATAGTTGCATATCAAAGGCATGAGAATATCTTCAGGCAGTGTGTCTAACATTCAGATGTTTGGCTTAAGTTAGTTTATTGGAAAATAAAACTAGGAAATTGATTACTTGCTTATTTTTTATTATGAAGGTAAATTACTAATATAATAATAGCATGCTATAACTAAAACTAAGTAAAAAACATTTTATTATAAAGTCAATGTATCTGAAGCTGCAAGATAATTTTTTTTTCTGTTGTGTAATTTATTATACACTTTCCTTTATATCATTCTATTAATTTTTTTTTCTGAATTCTTATACTTCCTAATTTTTAAACTCTTGGAATACTATTATGAAATTTTTCTGCAAGATAATTGATCTTTTGATTAAAATAAAAATTTCTCCTTTTTATTTGTGTTTTGTTAATTTGTGAAATTTTTTTGCTCTATGAAAGGATCATTTCTGTGCATGTTATGCAAAGCTCATTTAAGAACATCTTATTACAAATAATTTTTTAATTATTTTTTAATATTTAATCCTTTGAAAATATAAATTTATAAATGATGAAAGCCATACATGAAGGAGTGCGTGATATTTAATTAGTCACACTATGTAAGAGAAACTTCTACGAAAGTCGATAAATATGTATTTACACTATTTGGTCAATTATTTTTTTGCATTTTAAATTGTAATTTTTTTAAATTTTCTAAATTAGGCATAAATAATATGATCACAAAGATAAAATAACTGCATATTAGGTATATAAGGCATTTCAAATGTGATATAAGAAATCATATTTTATTATGTTTCGCGACGATGGAAGTTCGATCATCGGGTTGAAATCGTCGAGTTTAGACGGAGGTTGTGACGTCACGCCAGAGCTTCCGTGGCCGTTCCTGTAGTCGGCCATGGGTTGGGTCGGACTCGTAGTATTGTTTAACGGAACGAGGAATACCCAAAATCTTATCTATTTAGTTTCAATTAGGACTTAACTTCTAAAATTAGAAGTGCCGGAGAGCTCTATGGAAGACTGTGAGAATCGTATTAATTAATTAAGGATTATGGAAGACAGCATTTAACTAATTAAATAATAAATTAATTAAGTTATAAATTTAAATGAACAAAAATGTAAACAGGTTAAGAGAAATCTAATTAACTATTAAATTAATTTTAAATAGTTAAATAGGAAAAAAAGTATCGGACCTTGTCTTATTTCGGACAGCGGCTGGAATTACAATATTTCACTTAGATGTTAAGAAGCAGCTCAGCCGATCTCCGTTTAAGCCCTGATTATACGTATAATATTCTATTCCAAGAGATGACAGGTAACACTCTTTTTTTACAGTACACCAAGGAAAAAATATAAAACGATTAAAGCTCCACTAAGGAGAATAGTGAGAATTCTAGAAACTATATGAGTGTATGGAAAGAAATTTAACGGGAAAGTGTAGCTTTGAAAATAAAGAGGGAAAATTTCAAGACTTTCTGATCGCGATGCCCTTTCGATATAATTCTAGCCGTTAAGCAGAATTTTTTCCTTAATACTTTCCCTATATACAACGGGAGAATAAACATAAGACTTTTCTGTGCAAGTGACAGCAGTGTTCCCCCCCCCCATTTGGTTAAATCATTCAGAAAATCTACAGCAGTTCTGCAGTAGGAAGTCATTAGTGTGGAACCTGCATGACCAGGGTATCACTTTTAGTTCTTTGAGAAATAGAAAATCTACCCGTTCTTTGCATATCCTGGCTAATAAGCCTTTGACATATGATTAGGGGGCTTTTCTTTCCTTAAAAGTCTCAACCAAAGTGCTGCAGCCCTTTTATTTAGGGTTCCGATGCGCTCCGGGTGAAATTATAATTTGTCTCGAAAACTGAGAAGTACCAGAGCTAGGCTCCGGCACTTCTCAGTATATCATGTATGCCTCAATCTCAGTATATCTCATGTACGCCTTTATGGTTTAACAGTATCACAATCAACGTGCACTCGAGAGTTGCAGGTTGGAGTCCCGACGAGGGCATTGCTAATTTTGCATGCCTCATGCTTCAAAATAACCTAATCATGCTACAATGGTGCCTGAACAAAAAGGTGGTAAACCACCAGAATTCTTCACCACCAAGATTTGGCGATTCGGTCCCCTGTTCCCTTTTTTAAGGAGAAGTCTTTCTGCATGTCTTTGTGGTGTAACGGTAGCACACTCGGAGCGTATTCGAGAGGTCCAGGTTCGAGTCCTGGTGATGGCATTGGATTTTTCATGTCTAATGCTTCAAAATAACCTCATGACTCTACAAAGTGTTTGCGTTTCGAAATAATGTTTCCGAAAATGAGGATAATCAAAAACAATCTGAAAGAGATCCTTCCGCAATCAAAAACGTTTAGTCTCTCTGTGCGTCGACGAGTGTATCTTGATTAGTACCTAGAGTATGGTGATCTCAATAGTACTATTTTGAGTTCAGAGATTAGCGCGAGAGCGATCGACCGAGTCGGAAGCCGTGTAGCTGCGTCTTTGCCTTGAAGTTGTGTTCACCGTTATAGACGGATAGCTGTGTTGCTGATTGTTTCAGAGTGTTTATCGTATGTTTTCGACGGCTATTAACGTGTGTTTGGAACTCTCCTGTGTAATACTGGCGAATAAATTGTGTTTTGATTCTTTATCAAGTGTTGTCGTCAATCACTCCAAATCCACGAACTCGTAAAACGCAACACAAATATTTTCTCCGATAAGGCATAGTTTAATCGAACTGCTACGTTTGCATTTAAAGCCGCCGAACACAAAGCTTTCAAAACGCATATGTTTATCGAGTTTATTCTGCATCTTACGAAATTGGTGTCTGATGCACTTTGTCAAGCAAGCAAATTATTGGCCTCTGTTCTTACAAACAATCCTTGTAAGGCATTTACTCGCGCTGCTGCGAAAGGAAGAAGAATACTCCTGATGCAGCAAGATGGCGTAGAATGTCACACAGTAGAATTTCATTCTGAAGATATTGAAGAAGATTCTACGCGACAGAATCGTATAAAAAATGTTATGGTCTTGCCATTACAGACGACTTTCTGCAGTTTCTGTGTTACGTTTATTAGAAAGAATAATTTTCCTTACACACATAGATCGTGATAAGCTTTTCTTTTTCCCTTTTTCCCGTCTTCTTTGGTCTAAAAATTAAAAAATAAATTTGGTTTTTAACAATAATATTCATGTTAAACTAATTGATTATTTCTGTACAACAGTTTTGGTGTTTTCCTTTAAATTTCTTATAAAATACTCAAGAAAAATTAAAACTGAAGGCTTTATTTAACGCAGAAGATCTTATTGATTCTAGATTACGTCAAAGATCCAGTCTATTTACCTCACTTGCAGAGCAACGAATAATGAATTATAAAAATCTAACTTTCCAGATCTCGAACTGAATGCTAAATTTTTGCTAAAGTTAACCAGGTTCACTTAAATCCGTTCTTGATAATTCCGATTAAAATTCTGTCGTTCTTGTCAGACTATCGATTTTAATTTTAATCGTCGAAATAAAATGGTTAAAAAGAAAACAAGCTTTATTTTTTTGTCGTTAAAAATAAAATCACCAGAAATCCATATGATATAAAAGTATACTATAATAAAACCTGAAAGGTTTCAGATTTTAACGGCCGCCCAAAAGTTTTTTTTAAACTTTCTTAACATCTCGCTGAACTTCAGTCTAACGGTCTGCTCTTGCACTCACTCCTCCTAACCCTGCTTTTCCTTTTCTTTGAAGGTTTATTATTTAAACATCGTTTTCTTTGCACTAATCCCACATAGAGTTCAACAACAACAACAGCAACAAAAATCAAAAATTTTTAAAAGGTGCATTGCAGTATATGTTTAGAATCCCCACGCAGTGTTTTGGCACTTATTTTTTCAGTCATTGCTCAGTTCTTCATACTAACATTCAGTTTTTTAGTAACATGGCTAAAAATGTTTTTTTCATCTTTTTATTATTAATTTTTGTATGTTAACTTTATTTATCAAATATCAAGTTCTTCTTATTCAGCCACACAACACTCAATATATCAGCAAATTCACAAAAGATTTAGAAACAGAATAACTTTAGAATTTCCTATAGAATGTTAGAGCCTGTTATACATATTTTTATATTCACATTTTTATATATTTGAAAACTAGCCGCTCGCGCATCCAGCCGCCTAAAATAATTATAAGGTATTTCTCCCGCTCTCTTAGCATGGCTTCGTGGTGTAGTGGTCAGCACACTCGGCGCGTATTCGAGAGGTCCGTGGTTCGAGTCCCAGAGAAGGCATTGCTCATTTTTCGCATCTCCTGTTTCAAAAATACTTAATGTCCTGTTTCAAAAATACTTAATGTTATCATAAAAAGTAGAAAAAATATTAAGAACTTCGGTTTATTGCTTTTAAATCGCTGGCGCTTAGAAGATAAAGCCCACCAGCGGCCGAGCGGTAAAGACGCTGAACACTGGTAGTTCGGTCCGAGGTTCGAATCCCGCGAACGGGCTGGCTGCATGGGCGTTTTCGTGGTTTTCCCCATGTGTAACGTGTATACGAGCCAGTTTCCCTTAGATAGTCCTCCACGAAGGCATCCCTCCCCTTAGGCAGATAGCCCTCGTGTGCTTTGCCATAATTGAATAACCTAACCTAACCTTAGAAGATAAAAGAATGTTTTTTACGGCCACGGCAACACATTGCTTTCATAGAGCCGAGTTTGTTTATTGAAACTGAAGGGTAAACTACCTTACATGTTTTCGAATGGCGACAGTCTCGCGCCCTGGAAATAAAAATGTTTTATTTCGAACAGTATTGCCACTGCTTGCTTTGAAATTGTTGAGGTTTTTAATCAAATTCGTTAAAGTTTAACAAAATATGAAATAAATAATAAAACAAATCCGAAATTAAAAATTCGGGCTTCCAGGCGCAACATTTTCGGCTGGAGGACTACGTTATTCAGAACTGGATAATTCTACGTACCGTGTTTTTTTCACAGTGCGAGGAAAATACCTACATATATGTAGATTCTTCATTGTTGGTAACAATTTAAAAAGTGATACACCTTTATAGGATACGGTTTTCTTCGGAAGCATAAAAGTAAACCAGACCTTTAAAAGACAGCTAGTGCTTTTCACTGTGTTTATAAATACCATAGAGACAGGGAAAAGGTATAAAGGACCCTTTTCTTAATCTAAATAAAGTTTAATAGATGGCATCAACTTACAGAGGCCAACACCTTTGGCTTAAATAAAAGATCATGGGTAAATTTAAAATGAATGAAGTTTAACTAGCCTAACGTTTTCACAGTTTAACTAGTGCGCAAACTTGCTCTGACTGAAGTCGGCGTACACTAGCCTAGTGGCAAGAATAACTTAGCTCCGCAGAATTCTAACTGTTAGAGGATCAAAGTTAGCAACATGGCTTTTAAGCAGGAGAACACGCTCTGATTTAACCTTCCCAAACCTTTCTTTAAATATTTCTTTCTTTCTACCTAAATTGTATATCGCGCGAGCTTGAATTTTTATTCTGGCAGAGAAATGAAACTAGGCTTTATGGAAAAGTAATTAAACTTAAAATAACGAGTTAGAAAATTAAAATGAACCTTGCATTTTTTATAGTAAACCGACAAAAATCCCATTTCGAGACAGTCACGTTTGTGCTCATAAACAAAGTAAAATGCATAAAACAAAACTAATTTCTAAAATTTTATAAATTTCTTTGAAAATTAATTTTTTTATTTCTTTTTGAGAATTATAAATTTTTGATTAAAAATATTTATCACGTTTAAGATGACGTCGTATGGTATCAACATATCGTTGAAGATGTACGGAGGATGACAAAAAATGACCTGCTGTTATAAGAAATAGCGCCCCACACCATCACCAGGGGTTATAGCCGTATGCCTTTGTAAAACAAAGGCTGACTGGGACTCTAGCCCCGTCCTCTCCAGACACGAACACGGTGGTAATCTGCTTCAAGAGTGAAGCGGGATCCATCGCTAGACAATATACGATGCCAGTCTGATGGCAGCCATGATGATCGGCTGCGACACCACTCCAGACGCCTCCGAGAATGTTGTGGGTTCAAAGGCACACGTCTCAAAGGTCTCTGTGAGCGTAACCCCGCCTCCGACAAGTGTCGTGAAATGGTGGACTGTACTACGTGAGGTATAGACGTGGCTGCAGTGTGTTGAATATCCGACAATGATACTGTTGGGGTGCTTCGGGCCTGGCGAACATTTATCCTTTCTTACCTCGCATTTGTACTCCTTGGCCTTCCAGAGCCTTCATTTCGTCGGCAATTTCCTTTTAACAAACATTGCTGCCAACATCTTTGCACAGCAGAGTCTGTACGCTACAGGTGGCTGCCTATTGCTCAGTATGACCACCCAGCTTCAAGCAAATCTACAATGCGACTACGTTCAAAGTTGTTTAGTTGTCTGTAAGGTCTTCGATATCGTCGTAATGGCATTTTTAGTTGCTTCTTTACGGAATTACAATGGTAGCAACAGAAAAAAGATAAATTTTTCGCCTCTGTTACTGGTTTTATACTTTGCGAATTCCGCACTAGAAATGCGCGCTATGATCGCCATTCCTGTTCATTTGCTTGAAACTTTGATCACTTGAACGTCCGATCAAGATGTTTTTGAATACCAAATTTCGTCCCGATCGCAAAAGCCTTTCTTGGTGCTTCGAGATTTTTGCAAACGAATTTATATATATATATATATACATTCGTTTGCAAAAATCTCGAAGCACCAAGAAAGTATATAGTATATATATATATTGTTGCGCTATACGGGTTCGTGGATTTGAGAGTATCCGATGAAAGCACGATCAGAACAATAAAAAGCACAATTTATTTACAAGAATCACTATTTACAGCACAGTTCCAAAATTACCTTTAAAAGCGTCGAAAATCTACAATAAATACGCTAAAACAATCAGCAACACAGCTTCAGGCTGTAACTGTAAAGGTAGCTTCACGGCAACACTAAACTTAACACCGTGGAACAATCACCAATACACTGTCAAGCTATACTGTAAAGGTAGCTTCACGGCAAAGCACTATCTCGATCGCTTTCCGTTCACAAAAGTCTCGCGTAGCTTAGCACTCACAGTAAGCAGCGATTCTCACAACTAATCACACTCTCGATCACACTCTCCGCTCTCAGAAACGCAAGGGTTTATATAGTTTTTCTTTAAGTTCCACACGTTTCGAGAAATATCTCGACAGGAAGTTATTCTAGAAGCTTCCCGATTGGACCATGGGATATCGCCAATTCGGTCGCCAAATGGGCGATAAAGTCGCCAATCTAGCAACCCTACCATACATTATTTTATGGCTACCCTAGTGCTATGCCGGAAAGCTTACATACAGGCGCAACCGCCGAATTTTTCGTAACAATATACTACTGCGCTCTACTTCCTCATGGGATCCTGTCAGGTAAATAAGCTTGAAGAACTGGAAGAGTTGAAGCTTTACAGGCAATCTAAGAGCAGTTATAAAAAGCCCAAAGACAAATAAAGATGAGGCAATTCTTTGTATCGGCAAAAGAAATATCTCAAATCACTTAAATTACCAGTAAATCAAAATTTAAAACAATAATTACAGAGAAAAAAGCCTATCTATGTTAAAGAGGTAAGAATCTAGATCCAATTGATTTATAGTTACTCAAAGCCTCCTACTATATTGTTGTGCGAGAGGGAGGGCAAGCATTATTGACAGCTTCACTGAAAATCACGCCTAAAATTTTCAAAATGCATTTTCTGAAAACTCCGAGAATATCACAGAGTTGCCGAGGAAATGCTATGTGCTGTGTTTACATTTTCGGTTCTTCCAGAACTATTCTTTCCATTCCAGAGTGGATGGACTGCAATTAATTAAAGCAATCAATTAAAAGATCTGCAACTTTTGCTTGAAATAATTGTAGAGACATTAGGTTATTTCGGAAGCCGGTGAGATGAAAAATTAGCAACGCCTTCGCCGGGACTCGAGCCACGAGCCTCTCGAATACGCGTCGAGCGTGCTGACTACTACACCACGAAGACATGTGAAGAAGGCGGGAGAAATATCTTATAGAATCATATACAAACACGAAAACAAAACGGGCATAAGTAAAGAAATAAATAAAATACTTAATAAATAAAATACTTAATAAATAAACATAAAGCTACTACGAAAAGTCATAATAATATGAATTTAAAAAAATCATGCGAAACATATATAATACATACATAAACATATATAAAAAAAAACTATAAACAAACGAAAACAAATATTTTCAAAGATATGCAGCAATATTTTACTTTCTTTGAACACGGAAGATCGATAAATAGTTCAAATTAAGATATCGTCTACAAAAACGAGACGTGCTGAGGCATCCCATTTAATTCACTTTCTGTACTTTTTTCCTTTTCACATGCTTCTGCCGCATTTGTTCCACTAGACAGGTGAATTCTGAAAACCTTTCAAAGTGTCTGCAAGTTGCGTGCAGAATTCGGTTCATCAAGGTACATTATTAGATGAAAGAGAAATCAAAAGAAGTCCCAACTATTCGTGAATTACATAGCATGGAAAGTTTTTTTCTCTTCGGCAAATTAGAAAAAGAGCTTTTTTTTCCAGTACAGTAGTTTACGTATGGAAAATTACTATAAAGAAAACTAATATATGCATTATTTGTATATGCAAGGAGGTTATTTCGTATCTGAGGTGCATAATGGAAACTAGAAGCGTCTTCTATTAATCATATTAATGGGTTTTATGGGAATAATAGACTAGATGTATAACATAAAAGTGCTACATATCATCAAAGTAGGTTCGTCGAAATCTTACACTCTCAGACAAAATGAAGAAGAAACAGGAAATTTTATTTTAGTTGGAGGAGATGACAGTTTTAGCAGAGGAATTAATCTAATAAAAATTAGCTCAAATGGGAACAAACAGAGTGAAATTTTCTTAACAAGCGAAGAACATCGCAAATTACAAAATCGCTTACATAGCAGTGACTATGACTCAACATTAAACTCCAAACCACATAAATTTGCTAATTGATCTGAACTATCAAGTAACTGCGGATTCTCCGAAGTTTCCTATCAATAAAATATTCAAGCGAGAAAGGGGATAAAAATTACTGAAACATTTTAGAAAAAGCTGGCCTTAGATTACTGAAAATTCATTTTCTGGAAACTTCTAGTATGTCGCCGTGTTAGTAACACAAGTTTATGGCTAAGGTTCGATTAGCCTTAAGTCGTACCTTGGAATAAGGCTCAGCTCGCTTCAACTCGTTCCTGACAGAAAACGTATAAAATAAAAATCTGAAAGGTTTCAGATTTTAATGGTTGCCCAAAAGGGTTTGTTAAGGTTTTTTTACGCTTTCACTGAGCTCGTGATCTACCAGTCTGCTGTTATACTTACTCCTCTACTAACCCATTTGCTTTTGTCTTTTTAGCTTTTAAGCATCATTTTCTTCCCACTTACACCATATAGAATTCAACAGCAAAATTACAAAAATTTTTAAAGTAGCATAGCAGACGCATTTAAAGTATTAACATACATTTTTCTCACTTTTTGTAGTCTTTTCTCAGTTTATCATATCCGCCATTCAGTTTCCTTACTAGGGTAGCTTTACAATTTTTTTTTTGCTTTCTTATTATTAACTTTCTGTGTGTTTATTTTATCTATTAAATATCACATTCTTGGCGCTTATGCCACATAAAATTCTATTCAATGGCAAAATCATAAAGTATTTGAAAAACTGCACGTCTTTGGAATTTTCGACAGTCTCACGAGCTGGAGATAAAAAAAAAAAGATTAAAAAAGTTCTTTTTTTGTACAGTGTTGCTATTGCTCGCTTTGGAATCGTTGAGTATGTTAATCAAAAATTCGTTAAAGTTTCACAAAATATGAAATAGACAATAAAAAAATTCAAAACTCAAAATTATGGCTGCCAGGTGCCATGTTCGGGTGGAAGACTATATTATTCAAAATTGGATGGCTCTGGATAATATTGTTTTCCCACAGTACGAGAAACATGCATACATTCATGAAAACTATTAATTATCTAATTTCTTTAAATATAATACAGGGCGATAATATTTGGTGGTATTAATTTGAAAAGTGAGAACGCCATTTATAGTAATTCATAGCAAAATGTTGTTTCGAGACTAAGATCGCATTCAGGATTAACTTTCCTACAGGGTTAATGCGAAAAGAATTATCATTGTCGTTAAGGCGTTTTACTTAAAACACAATATTATCTGTTTTTCTAACTTGGTAAGTCATGAAATGCTTATTTGCGTAAGAAAAGTGATGCCTTCGTGGAAGATCAAGCATCGTTTATTCTTTAAAACAATTTTAACAAAGTGCGGTTTAACATTTGGCGTTATCATCATTCATAACAAATTTGCTAAATTTCAAAACCCAAGACATAAATTTACATATATCTTGGGAATGTTTGAATAAAATCTCTAATTTTTTGCAAGTATGCTTGAAAATGCAATAACTTTAAGGTGATGGCAACAATGTTCTAATTCAAAAGGTGTTTCGAAAAATTTATAAAAATTGCTAAAAAATACAAATTTATAAAATAAATCAGAAAATATCTGCGAATTTTATTTGGACTGAACTTAAATTTCGAAGTGTTAAAGAAGGAATGCAGTAAGTTAATAAGAAAAAAGAGACATTAATAAATATATAGTAAATTCAATTAATATTGAGAAGCCAAAATTTTGAGAGGTAATTTTTTAAAACTACTCGTGCGATTTTAACAAAACTTGGCACTTTAGCATAATTTGAGTGGTAGAATCGAAATACGGAAAAAATTGGTTTCAGAAAAAGTTCGATATTGTTTCAAAATACCTATGTTTGAACAATGCTATATATAAGTCTATATATAGTAATCTATATAATAATAATCATAAGTTGTGCTTCCGAGACATGGAAAACGCAAGTTAGATTTCATCAATCGGCCCAGTAGAACGGAAGATATAAAAAAACTGTTCCATTTTTTGTGCGTGTGTGTGTCTGTGCAGAGTGTACACATCAATAGTGCATGAGCAACAGAAATATCTTGCTTAAAGTGCGATCTTATCCAAAATATCAAAATTTTAATACCCTTATGTGGTTTAGAAAACAGTAACCAAAGTCTTAGATAGTATCCTAAAGAATGAGTCCTATGAAAGCACCAAGCAATGTAAAAATTTACAGAGATTATATGTTGAAAGCTAAAAGATTAACGACGATGAGGTTTCGGATTTGTACAACTTAAACCTTAAAACTTTACAAATGTTACCCTTACTTCTCAGTGATATCATATTAACGTTTATACCAATGCTTTAATTCATAATGAAGATTTTTACTTTTTGTGACACGTCTTCAGCTGCATTTCAGCAATTTGGTATTTTGTTGCGGTCGATAAAAGCACTGTTGCTTGTTCTGTCTCTTTTTCTATTTTTTCTTTCGCTAAATATAAAGGTGACAAGGAAAAAGAAACGAAACAAGCCGCTAATGGAACGAATTCTCTTGGGTTTCGTAAAGGAGGTAGAAGGGGAGCAAAATTCTGTTCTTTTTTGCCTTGCATCTTTTGTACTAGATGTGGTAGTATCACGCGATTTGAATAGGTGAGATAGTCAGGATAAATATTCGTTAAAGCCAAATGGCAACGATGGAAAATTATTAAGAAAATAAATGTGGAGAGTATTTCTCTCGTGGTAGCTGAAACGAATAATCCCAGCACACTTTTGAACACGGTTGTTCGTCTGTTAATTGGTACAAGATTTTTTTTGAGGGGGAGATGGTGGTACGGGTTAAATTTTGAAACTGCGTTTTCGATCATCTTCAGATGGACGACGTTCTTGAAATTTTGGCTACACATGTATTTACACTAAGAATAAAACATCCTTCAAAAGTTTTTAGGGATAAGATCGGTCACAGTATAAATGATATTGTTTATTCTTTTGTGTATTTTGGGTACATTAAGAGCATCCTTTGATACATGTATACTTTGGTAGCTCGTCGAGATGTGCATCAATCAGCGTGTGAAAATAATTCGGTAAAATAATCATACTGTGTGATAAGAGAAACTTGTGTACATATTTAGAGAACAATAATTCCTTAGATATGAGATACCTAATGCTTGAAAAATGCATTATTATGACAGCGTTTTGACCCTAGAGAAATATGGTATTAAAAATGCAATCTGATACGAGGAATTTAATTTTTAGACACATATGACCTAGAGTATCAGGTTAGCTACAAATATATTCTGTGTTTTAGTATGTTTAGCTAAAATTATGTAGCTAAAAGTATGTTTATGTGTATCTGTCTATCTATATATATAAATGAATAAATACAAAGTAAAAACAGTTCAAAACTTCATTCCAAAGCAGGCTGTTTTGTTCATTCACTTCTTTCGTTGCACTAAACCCTTGATGGCGATGCAGCGAAAGATGAATAGATATATATACCTCACGTAATCATGTATTTTCCTCCCTTTTCCTACTAATTGTACCTCTTGAAAATCGGCAGAGGAAAATATGCGGTATGTACTATTTCTGAAGAGACAGCTTAAATTTTTAACAAAGAACGTTAAGTAACAAGCATAAAGACACACTAACATTATTTATTATGTTACGTATTTCAAAGGCCTTACCAATTTCAATATTATTCTCTTTTACGTGCACAAAATACTTTCCTATTTGTGCCTACATTTTAAATTGCTATCACAATTCTGAACTTTCTAAGTCATATGCTGGAAATAGGAGAGAGAGTCAGGAAATAAGAGAGAGATATGCGAGTAAATATGGTATACACATATATACTCCCCCACAATTTTTTCAAAATTCCTTATCGAGCCTTATTTTAGCACCCATTGCTCGCAGACATATACTTATAGAAATATTTTAAATGAGTCATATTCATGTTTAGGCATTTTAAAAATAAAAATACAAATTTTTTAAAAATTGTGAAACCTACATTGTTACAAGTTCCCTCGGTCCGTATACTTATATTTAGGAAAATTTTACATTCATTATAAAAAATAAAATACAAAATGTGTGACAACTGTCCAACAAAAGTCACAGAGAATCCAATTTTAAGACTGGAGATCATATTCAAGGGTCGTACGAAAATTATTGAGCGAAATGTTTACATTTATACATCATTAAAAATAAAATATCAATTTAGAAAAAGGATTCTGGTGTTAATGTATTAATGACGAACATATATATGCAGATTCTCATGAAAAGCATTTATCAGTATAATGTCTTTTAAAAAGAGGATCTTATTCACAGAATCTTATAAAATTCTTGTTCTATAAAAAACTGGCAAGCTTCAGGATTGGTCCACAATCATCTCGTAACTTTGCCTAAATTAACAATGAAAAATATTCCTAGCTTAAGAATTTTTTTTATGATAAGTAATTTATAATTCTGCATTAATAAAATTCTGTGATAATATTAATAACGTATTTTTAGAATTTTGAACACTTATAAATAATATATGAGAAAATTCTTTCTGCAAATTATCGAAACAAAATAATAAAGTTTTAGGGTCTGCTTGTCTAACTTTTGTGTGAAAACTGGAGAGTAGTAACTGCACAGAAAGAAGGGTTAAAAGTACCCTTTATTACACTTTTTAGAATTTACAATGCGTCAACTAACTAACAAACTACGCTTCTGCTTGGGCGGTAACTGAAACAGTAAGAACTAACTAAAAATTTGAAGATATTCACAAGTAGTAGAATTACGTCACAGGGCTCAGACTATCCTGCTTCCTAAAACAGCGTTGAAAATTTAGTGACAGCAAAGTAATAGCCGTTACACCACGTTTAACCAGCAATAAATGTTAAGCAGAAGATCACGCTACAACAAGCATAGAGTTTGCCCAACACTCTCTCTAACTTTCCCTTCTAGAACTTGGTATTTAACCTTTTTTGCTACTGGTAGAATTTGCATTACTTCACACGCGCCACCAAATTTAAATATTCTGGCATTGAAAATTAAGGGAATGATGGCTTATAAGAAAGAACACAAACTTAAATTTAACTGGTTATTTAAAATAAATATTAATCCCTACAAAGTGTAGAATGTTTAACTCTAAATCATACGCGTATATCATTGATTGGCATTTAAGGGGAAAAATGAGCTTCGAATTATTGCAGTTTAGGCATTAATCAGACTCCAAAGGCCAATTGAAATTTATGTCAAATGTTTGAAATTTTGAAATTAAATATCTCTGTTAATTTTTGTTGCATTGGAGTCAAACGTTTTGTTCTTTATTTTTTATAAGACCGTTGAGGAGCAGGCAAATACGAAAAAGCTTCAGGATTCTGCAAGACACTTGCTTAACACCATCTGTCGGTGCCGTTTCACTTAAGATGCTGCATTTAGAATCTAGCACGAAGATTAGTCCATTCTAACTCCGATAGTCTAAGCATGTTTTACTCACAGAGTGCAAAAGTTTGTATATATCGAAACTCATAGGATGTGCGCATGTGTAGCTACAGAGGGACGTAAGTGGCAATATATACCCATAGTTGTCATGATTAATAGTCTTCTGACGTCATTTCTTTTCACGATGTTTCTCGAATCTCGGGTAGTAAGCGTCTCGGGTATCTGTGAAGAAATGCCGTGAAATATTGATGAAAGTTTGGCCTGTAACCTGATTAAGTGGTAATATTTCAATGTGAGAAGAAAATTTATTGTTTTATATCATCACAACAAAAAACAAAACAAAGCAAAAAAAGATAAGACAAAAGGGTACGATATCAATGTTATGTGATGAAATGCTTGTTGCAGTGAATACATAGTTTCCTCGTTTGAAAATATAACTAAACATTAGGATTTTAGTAAGTAAAATGTATTCTGCAATAAATACGATTGTTTGATGGTTGGAAATTAAAACCTTGTCTGCAGAACTCATAGAGAAGTTGGTGCTTTGGGAGCACAGTGTTAAGTGCAAGGCATGAACAATTCTCAGCAGTAGGTTTAAGTTTCAGATAACGGTACAATTGAAGATAAATCAGATCAGATGGTTCCTTTGTGGAAAAAAAAATCAAAGAAAATTCAACTCATTAGGCAGTTTTTTAGATACTGAAAAAAACAAAAAACTAAATTTTCAAATTTTCAAAAATTCTATACAGCAAAGCTTTAGAAAACCGTTAAGAATCCTGTAATTATACAAAATAAGATATTCTTGAATAAATTCTGTTCTATACTTCTACTTCTTCCGCCAGTCTCGGTAGAAATCTAAATTAGGTCGGGTTTTAAAAGCAAACGAAGATGTAAATTGAGACAGAGTTTGTCAATGCACAAAAAGAACGTCGTGAATCGCCTTCCTTTTAGTTGTGACGGTTACGGTGACTGAATTCAGTCATTTGATAATATTTTTACTTATAGAGATTGCATACAGTTAAAGCATAGGGTTAATAAGCATTAAATTAATTCTTGTAGTGTTTGTATTTAAACTTTGTTGTATTTTAAACCTCCACAAGAAGCGGTGATTGTGTTTTCAAATTTTTTAGTTTTAATTGCAAGTTTGTAGTAAATGAACTCTAGTTTAGTTTTAATCGTGTTTACATTTATTAGCGGTTTAGGTTACAGTGCACCTATTGCAGCGGAGGTTAAAATCAATAGTAAATTAAGAGTCAATTAACTTTAATTTTTTTGTTAAAATTTGGGAAAGGAAACGTTAAAACTTTGGAAAACATTTCTTAATTCAAAAATCGCCGTTTAAAATGCTTTAGTGTTATTATAATGAGTAAAATAAGAGAATACAGTATGAAAATTACTGATAAAATGTATGTTGCAAAACTGACACCAGAGTTAAAGCGCGTCCTACTTCAAATCACGAGCCGCGAAGTTTTAGCGAAATCTGACAGTTTACCCTGCTGTTGTCTTCTGCATTTCGATCTTTTTTTTCTCTCGATAACACTAATACACGCCCTTTCGTCAAATAAAAAGTTCTAGAAACATCCGCATATTTACCACTTTTATTTTAGCAACGGTTAGATTAATTCATTAGAATATTGTTAAGGCAACTACATAATTATAATTAGCTCATCCCATCTGAGGGTCATTAATTAGCATTCAGATCTCTCGTTACGATACGTTTAGTGAAGGTTGCAATATTGATCAAAGAAATGTTACTTTAATTTTCTCCCACATTTCCACGCACAAGAGCGGCATTTTTCTCTGTCTACATGTCGATATCTTAACGAGATCGTTTATAATTAATTTTCGGTATAATATTCCGAACTCGTTTCGGTATATCGCCGTAAAGAATAGTCGCGTACTCTTATGTTAAACTTAGATTGATTTTCAAGTTTTAAAAGTCAGCTATAATTGCTTACTGCGGATGTATTTCCCATGATGCCCTGTTTTCGATTACAGGTATAAATATTCATTAAGCGACGTTAATGTAGTACAAAGCTTAATTGTATTTTTGTAATTGAAACAAATATTAAATTCTGCCGAATGAGGCGAAATAATAAGTTTTCTAATTAAAACCGAATGAGGCGAAATCTAGAGAAAGGATTTAGAGAAATAATACAGAATGAAGAATGATTCATAATTTCTTGTAAGTGTTCGGAAATTAGTGGTGCAAAAACTATGACAAATATTAAATAAAAATTGATAAAATTCATCTAATTCCCTTTCGTTCGTGGTCACATGCAGTAAGCTTAATTTCAGCACTATTCTGAATCGTCTTCCTTCCTCAGTTTGACTTCTTCCTTTGTTCCAATCCTGGCATTCCATTAAACCAAAACCAATTTCATTTCTTCCGTGTACCGAAATTTCTCCTCCGAATCTGATCTTGATCGACAGTACCATTTTGCTCAATTCTATCCCAATTTTCAGAGACAGCAACCCGGGGAAGGGGTTTAAGGGTCTCTAACCATTGTTCCTCTACCACCAAACTGCATGATAGGACTTGCAGCTCACCATATATTTAGATGATCTCCTTTTCGCAAAGACACTATACATTTATAAACATCCATGCCTCCTCCGGGATTCGAACCCGGGCCCTTCGATACAGTCAGAATCCTTAACCATTATCCCGTTTGGGCGGCTCATTCATTCTCTCGGCTAGTTACATAATTGCACACGTAATTACATAAAATTAATTTTGTGCCTTTTATTTTCCTTAGTAATAAATTTCTCAGTTCGACACTTGCAGACATTATCGTAAATATGAACTTGTGAGGTAACTATTGTATTCAGTGTGGTTTGCCATATAGTGGGTCAAACAAGGAGAGTCTTGAAATTTTGCACTAAACAACCTGAGCCTTACGTTCCGAAAAACTCACAAACCCTCCTTTACCCGTAACTGCTGGTAGGGGAAAAAACACTTTTCCTTTCGCTTTTTTGCAGCCAAAATTATTCAAAATAATCTTCTTTTAGCGAATTAGATTCCTGGAGGCGTTTCATACACGCATTGTTTCATACTTTATGTCTGTATAATCTTATGAACTTAAAACATAACCTTATGTCCGTAAAAATCTTTTGCCTAATGATTGTTAATGATCCTATTTTTCGCCTTTCTATATTCTCAAGCTTTCAAGAATTTGTTTCTTGCAGTGTCTGACGTTTCTTTTCATGCTTTGGTATACAATGCCTTTTGTTATAATTTCTTGTTGTAGATGAAAATGCACTACAAAAATTATCTTCTGCCTTTGGAAATTTATAATTGTGTAACAAAATAATATATTAATATCTCCATATCTGAAATGCACATGGCAAAGCGCTACAAATTAACGTCCAGTTCTGTTAGCAACTTAATAATTCAGTTTTTAAACATGGTAAAAGTATATTCAAAATATCCAAAACATTCTTTATATGAAGCCTTTAACTATCTTTGATTAGGATAGTTAAACGTTTTTCTTGTAATAAAAGCATGGTAATTACGTGGAAGTGTTGAAAATTCTCTGGAGTCTGGACTGCATTCCAAGCTACTACTAAGGAGTTGCCGGTTTATTCTATGAAAATCGCGCAATACCCAGAAATTAGAACTGCAAGGTGTTCGGCAGATTTAGTAAAAACGGTTTGCAATAATAGTTAAAGACACTGCGTCATTTATTCTCGACTTATACTTCTTCGAAGAGTTGAGGTCCAAGGGCCAAGTGGCATGCTCAATCACCGGGCAGCGATATGCATCGCTGATAGCGAACGAAATTGTTCTATCTCTAGATGCACGCCAGTTCTTGCACGCACAGGTCTTTATAGAGCTCCTCCACACATTGCACAGTGTGTTACGAATGTTTTTCAAAGTCATTTTACAGAAGAACGTATCATTAGCCTATAATATATGTAGGTGCGGAACATGTCCCAGCACACACTGTGTCAACTGCGAAACATGCCATTTTGCGATTTCAGATGGTGGCTGAAAACGATAACCATCGTGTAGAAGATGTTTCTTTTATAATAAAATTTGTAAAATTGCAAAACTATTGTAAAGGTGTGGCTAAATGTATAATTTATTTATATAATGTCCTATGGAGACGCTATTTGTAACTAATTTTTTTTTCTGAAAGAAATTCTCAACCCTTCATTAAGTCCACCACAAAATTTCACAATTTTCTGTTCAATGGCTTCGCTTGTAGGCTGCTTTGAAATAGGGATTTTTAATTATAGACATCCTGTATACCTAGCGTTCACAAAATCTATGGTAAGCAGAGTTTTATCATATTGGGACAATGTTATATTTGCAGGGAAATCAAAATTTAACACATCTGAAATCGACAGTGGCAAATGGCAGTGTTTAATATGCGGCAAAATTCGAATGAAGAATTGAATTCGAAAGCTCTATTACCTAACGTTATACACGGGGGTTGAGACAATGGTGTGGAGATGTTTCTTTGCCTCTGGAATAATAATGTGTGAGGTATACTATTTTTAATAATATTTATTTTAATTTGTTAGCCTTTCTGTTTTCCCTCTCATTTTCTCGCCAGAATGTAAATGAGTTAGGGTGAACGAGAGTGTATTTAAACTGAAGTAACAAAAGGTTAGTCATAGCATGTTTTCGTTTTTGAGTGAGCAGGTTGCTTATGCTACCAGCTGTTTGAAATTTGAATCTCGGCCTCGGATTCTTGCTGCCGAAATTAGCATCTCGCCGGCGAAGATTTCTGAGTCAGCCTGCTAGGTTAAATTAAATTGTGTAGTCTTGCATTACTAGTCACCTTTAAATTTACTTTGTTACATTAACTGTAAGTTCCTCACCACCAGGGGTTGGTGACAGTGTAAGCACGTAAGTCCGTGCCATCTGTAAACAGCTGCGTTCGATAAAAGGGTCGTTTACACTCATTGTATTCATTTTCGAATTCTTAAGAGAAGTGGCAATACAAACTTTCAAGTAGATTTAGTATCAGTGTATATTAGAAAAGAATGCCAGATCTTAAAAATGCTTAGATAGATTAGAATAAGCATGTAAATATTCTTAATGAAAACCTAAAGAAAACTTTTAATACAAAATACATTCAAGTTCTATGAGGATAAAAGTTCTAAACATAAAATCTAAATTTTCGCTTGTGGTTCTTAAGCAACTGTCGTGATATTGTCCAAACTTTTCCATGTTTTCGGATTTAAATCCGAAGGAACATGTATGGAATGCATATATATACATCTTCAATATCAATGCATATATGTACAATGAATCTATATACATCTTCGAATATTTTACTAAAAGCAATTATTACTCAGGAATGGAACATACGGAATATTATCACATGAAAAAATTAGGGCAATCCATGTCAAAGCTTCATTTATATAAAATATTCTTGAAATTTTCTGCGTTGATGTCACGTAGGCAGTGTTTTTCATTTCGCGAATTTTACTCCCGCAGCTGGAAAAGAAGGTTTTCTTTAACGTTCGAAACTGTCAATTCACTCATTCCGTAGATTCCTGTGGCCCATTATTAGTTGTTTGATAATTTAGTTCTTAGGTGCGTTCCTTTGTTACAACTATTAAAACATAGCAAAAGAGAAATGTAGTATAAGTACACCTTGAAAAAAAAATGACAGTTCTATATCTCTGGCTAGATTTATGTATAGCAGTTGTTCTAATATAGGTATTCTCATACACAATAGGACTTTTAATGAAACGCCAAAACCGAGTTTTTTTCGTATTTCGATTCTACGACTTAAATTATGCCGAAGTGAAGTTTTGTGAAAACAACACGAGTAGTTTTTAAAATATTAACTCTCAAAATTTCAACTCCTCAATGTTAATTGGATATGATATTTGTTTATTAATATCTCTTCTTTTTATTAAACTTACTTCATTCCTTCTTTCACAGTTCAAAATTGAGGTTCAATCCAAATGAAATTCGCATATATTTTCTGATTTATTTTCAAAATATGTATTTTTTAATAAGTTTTATAAATTTTTTGAAAACATTTTTGAATGATAACGAACAAAAGTTTTACCATCACTGTAAAATAGATGTCTTCCTAGGCATACCTGCAAAAAGTTAGAGTTTTTATTTAAAATTTCCAAAGATACATGTGAATTTGAATTTTGAATTTTTTGAAATTTGACATATTTGTTATAAACGATAATAAAGCGAAATATGCTTTACACACTTTATTAAAATTGTATGAAATAATAAATGATGCACCTTCCGCTTATGCACAATGAGAAAACGGAAAGGAAAATAGGTTACTACAAATTAAGAATTCCGCTAAGTGAATTATTCTTGAAGCAAAGTGAAAATAAGTGTGACAAGATAAACATTTTACTTTCTCAGTTAGTTTCTCAACAAATTAAAAAAAAAAATATTTAGGCATAACCTGATTCCTAGAAAAGAAATACGAAAAAGATCGGTATGTCTTTTTGGAAGTCCGATTTTGGCCCAAAATACCTATGTTAGAACATCACTACATTTAAATATAATATGTATTCTAAGCCGCACTTTCGAGACTTGAAAAACGCAAGTTAAATTTCATCAAACGGCCAAATAGAATAGAAAATATAGAAGTGTCCTCTCCCTTTTTTGTCCTAGCGTGCAGACAGAAAACTTATCGAAGTTTTGTATATACCTTTGAAGTGCTCCATATGTGCTCACCTAGTAGCGTGGCAAACTGATTTTAGCCGACAAAATCTGTCCACTTATTCATTTTTTGGGCACTGACTGTCTATGAGTTTGTTACACTAGTGACGAATTACCTTGTCTGTAGTCGCTTCTATTTGATATATGATAGAAAATTTGTGTTGTGCCATCATATTTTTGCTTTTCTACTGGTTCGTGGATTTGAAAACTGATGACAACACTTGATGAAGAACGAAAACACAATTTATTTAACTAGCATTACTCAGGACAGTTCTAAAAACACGTTTTCTGTCATCGAAAAACAACTACAAACATGCTGAAAGAATCAGCAATCCAGTCGTCAGGATATCTGGCTGTAACGGTGAAGACGTTTCACGGCAAAGCATTAGAGTATAGCTCCCGACTCGGTTCGGTCATTCTCGGAACTCAAAGTACTCTCGAGACTTTCCACGTTACAACTCGCGATGCACTCGACTATACACTCGACATTCACTTCCAATTTTCCTTTATTCCTTAAATATTATTCGAGATTATAGTGGTTACAGCCAGTGACAGAACTATAATGTAGTGATTTAATAACAACCCAGTAAATGAATTACAATTAAATGAATAATATAACAGACATGCTCATGCAAATAATTCTTAAGAAAATTAATTCCTAATAAATGTAATTCGTCTAGTCTAGTCTATTCATTAAGATGTTACTATGAAGCTCCTTTCTTTGGTCTTTTATAAGTCCTTGGAGAAAGATTCTCCAGACGTCTCCTAAGTACAGAGAAAAAGAGATTTTACTGCAGAAATCAAATAATATTGTGACAGAACTATTTGGATGCAACCGAACTTTTTTAATCTAACGCCATCTAGTGGTGAGGAGAAAAACTTACAGAAATCGACCTCTCTTCATGACTCGAATTTTAATTCTAAATGTTAAGTGTTTCGTTCTGTTTTGGTGTATATTTTCTTTGCAACTGTTTCTATTCTCTGTTAATCCGTTCATGAGCAACGTCTCGTAGGACGCGATGCAACAACTCCACTCTTACCAGCGCAGCGTCACCTCTACGCGAAGAGCTCCGATCAGTTTCTTCAGCCTAGCTTCGCGTATGCTAATTTGAAAACGGAACGAGTTATTTGAATTTTTAAATGCCCGCAGATGGGGTTAAATGGTAATGTTTTTCACATGATTCATTCACATTGATGTTTTTCACATTGATTTCATTGATGTGAAAAACATCAATGAAATCATTCACATTGAATCATTCACATTCACATTTTGACCTTCATGTATGGGCATCAGTTTCAGTTCTGTGCTTCTGGTTTTGATAAATTTATTTAAGGTTTAATTTCTAAAATTAGAAGTGTCGGAGTGCTATGGAAGACTGTGAGGAACGAAAGAAAAAATAAATAAATAAAATAGTTAAGAATTAAAATAATTAAATTAAGAGAAATGTAAAGAGAAATCTAATAAATTATTAAATTAATTTTAAATAGTTAAATAGAAAAGAAAATATCGGATCTTGTTTTATTCGGGGGATTGGCTGGAATTACAATTCCACTTAGTAACTGAAAAGCAGATCAGCCGATCTTCATCTGAGTTTAAGCCCTGATTATACGTATTACATACTATTCCAAGGGATGACATGTGGCAATCGTTTTTTACAGCACACCAGTGAAAGAAGATAAAACGATTAAAGCTCCACTATGGAGAATAGTGAGAATTCCAGAAACAGTATGAGGATATGGAAGGAAATTGAAACGAAAAATGTATCTTTGAAAATAAAGGAGGAAGCGTTAAAGATTTTCTGATCGCGATGTGCTGTTAAGATAATTCTAGCTGGTTAGATCATTTACAAAGTCTACAGGAGCTTTACAATAGGAAGTCACTAGCATGTAACGTGCACGAACTGAGTATCACTTTTAGTACATTGAGGAACACAAAATTTGCTCGCTCTCATTGCAGATACTGGAGAATAAGCCTTTGATATATGACTGGAGGGCTGAACCTCTATACAAGACTTAAATGTGAGGGAAAGACAAGTTTGCATTTAGAAGCTAGACTTGATTTCTAAGACATGTTTACTATTAAAACAAAATTTATCTGAGAAAATTGTGGTTCACTTATATAAAAGAAGTGCCGCAGCCCTCATATTTAGGCCTCCGGTATTTCCGGTCCAGCTGAAATTATATTTTATCTTGAAAACTCAGAAGAACCGGAAACTGAGTAGTACGGAGAAAGTACCGAGAAACTGAGTACCGGAGCGTGGCTGCGGTGGGCTCCGGCGCAATTTAAGCTGTCGATTTATTGGTGTAAATAAACTGGAAATCGCAGTTCTTTAAGTTAAAAAAACGTAGGCGTTTTTGTTTATTTCGTTAGGAAATTTTTTTTTATTGTTGTTTTCATTTTTGTTCTTTGTCTTTTTTCGTATTAGAAAGTGGAGAGGTGCATCCAGCTCAATGTTTTCATTTATGTTATTTGCTTTTTTTTTGTTAAGAGAATGTGGGAAAACGCATCTAGCTGACTACAGCTGGTATAACGCCCCCGAACTTCCGCGATGAAAAACTTAGACCAGTTGTCTTCTTTTACATTTATTTTAAAAATTAACATAGGCTTTCTTGGTTAATTAAAAAATAACATTATAAGGTATTTCTCTCCCCTTCTTCGCCTGCCTTCGTGGTGTAGTGGTTAGCATGCTGGACGCGCATTCGAGAGGTCCATGGTTCGAGTCCCAGCGAAGGCGTTGTTCATTTTTCATCACATCTCCTGCTTCATAAATACTTAATATCTCTACAGTGGCGCCCGAATTAAAAGGTGGTGAATAATGATTCTTCACCACTAGTATTTGGCGATTGCGTCCCATAAAACCACAGTCGCCCTTTAAAAGGGGGAGTATATAAGTATTTCTCCCGCCTTCTTCGCATGCCTTCGTGGTGCACTAGTTAGCACGCTGGGCGCGTATTCCAGAGTTCGTGGTTTGAGTCCCGGCGGAGGCGTTGCTCAATTCTCATCACATCTCCTGCTTCATAAATACCTAATGTCTCTACAAAATTACAACATTATTGCAGAAGGAGAAAGACATCAACTCTCCCGATGCGTGATGCGTCTTACTCGCTCGGCATTTCTCCGAAGAATGTCGTCCTTGTTCTTTGTGTCAATCCTCGCCATTGCAGAGACAGCGGAATTTTGAAATTGGAATCTAATTACCTACAGATAAAAATTTTCTTGTAAATTTCGTATCTGTAATTTTATTTTCATGTGTCTAGTATTTGTTTTCATGTGTATAATTATAATTTTAGTATTCCTCATGTTTAATTTATTTCTATTAATGTGATATTCTTTATATTAGTACATATTAAGAATTAGCATATTAAATGTGTAACTTCAAAAATGGAGGTCATTATATTAAAATGCTTATTTTATCTGATTTTTGTTTTGTAAAATTAGGTTTAATTGCCGAAAAAGCGTGGGTCGGTGGCGACGCACCATTTCTCGAGGGGGGGAAGGGTTCGTCAACGTGAGTGCGCTTCATTCTCCGCGCGCTACAAAATGGCTCCCATCGAAATGCTCAGAACTTCTGGTTACAATATGATGATAGTTACCAAATGATAGCTATTTCTCTTATCATCAACATTTCAACAAAACACAGGAAAAACTAAGACAATGGGGGTATTTGAACCAACATCAGTACTGGCAATATGCTTTGAAAAGTAAATAGTAGATCTAAAGTAGTGTACGTAAAACTATGAAATAAAAAAAAATTGACGCATATTTAGTTTTCTGTGCTTACTTGTTAACCAACGTCATATTAACATATGCGTTGAAAAATAAAGTACTTTAGCTAAAATAACGTGAAATTAAATTGGTCTGGGGATTACGAATTTGATTTCTTTTACTATAATCCTCCATTCTTTTCCTTTGTTTTTTTAATAAAACACAGAACAATGTAGATTAGTACTTGAATTAGGCCTCGAAGAAATACTTATTGTTCCTGTTCTACTGAGGCGTGTATTAACTTTTAAGCGAAGGAACGTTTTTTAGTCACCATGTGCAATAACTTCACTGAAAACCAAATTCTTGCTATACTTCCATGTTTGATACTTTGCATTTTTAAAGTGCAATTGCAATTGCTCAGAGTCACAAAAGAATTATACAGCGTTATACCAATATACACAAAGAAACAACAAATGCGTTTATTAAAAGAATTCTTTGAAGGTAAACGACCTCGTTCAAAAGGTCGATTTTGGCTAAAAATCGCAATTTTTTTATTTAACCGTTTTAAAAACCACATGCTTCTATCAAAAACAACCTTTTCTTGATGTAAGTGGAGATATACCAGTTTTCCTGAGAGACGACAAATCGGAAGTTATTGTTTGTCACCGGAAGTCAAAGTTTAAAAGACAAATTAAAGAAGCAATTTGCCTCCTTTTATGTTATTTTTGAACTAAATAATTTTAAGCATTTCGATGTGTCTGGAGAATCAGGCAAAGTACTTTTATTATGCATTTTCTCATTTTCGTTTGGCAACGTGAATAGTTGTGTATATATATCATGTAACGTTAATCTGAAAATTTTAAATGCAATTTTTGATTAATTTTTTTTATCAAGAATGGTCGTTGTTTTTGTTAATTTCGATTAAACATTTTCAGTCTTTTGCATAATTTTCCAAAATACTTAATTTTTTATCAATTTTGTAATGATTATATTTAAGTGCGAGTGTACACCAATAAAAAATTGTATAAATTCAGAAATATAACAAACATTTTGAAAAAAGCCCTTCGAACGAAGTCGGTTATCTTAATTATTAAAATTTCACTTTGCCTATTCCGATACTTTAATTTCCAAGTTTTATTGTTAAACAATAAAATGTTTTCATATAGCGTGATTCAATAGAAACTATAGTACATAAATCTTTGAAATGGTATAATTTTTAACATATATCGTTGCTGAGCACAAATTTAATAATTTGGTTTACTGTGGAGATGGTCGTCTTAGAGAAGTGATGTTTTATATCATGTTTATTCACTTCCTCAGCAATACTGGTAAGAGGCGTTCATATAAGGAAGTTGGTCACCATCACAAGATTCACTATATGTAAAACTTATATTTTATACTTGAGGAAGTATTGAATTAATTAAACCTTGCTTAACTACATCGGATTTCAATCTTTATAAGAAAATTAGAAACTGCCAAATTTGTAATCTCTTTCCTAGAGTGTCTTTGTACAGAAGTTTCCAATTTACTTTACTAAAAGTTAAGATAGAACATTTACCAGGTTTTTATTTTTACTATTTTGATTTTTAAATCATGGAAGAATAAGGATGTGGCAACTTTCTTCCGACCAGTCAAGAGCTTCACTGTGGTCTTCTTTAATCACCCCCTCACTTCTTGTCTGCCACTCTTTTAATCGATAAAGTCTGAGAAAAATTGCAGCTTTTGTGCGCAGTGTTTAGTCGTATTCCTGGTGCCGCACAATGAAAAACGTTTGAAATGTTCATTCTTCCGAAGTACTTACATTTTTAGAAATTTAGACTTTCCTTCATTTTCTCAGTTTTTAGACAATTGTAGTTAATTATATTTCGCTTGAATATAGTTTCCTTTTATTTTAAGCTTTGCAGAGTCACTAGGATTGTTTTTAATGCGGGAGACGTAAAAAATGTAAAGTGCCCGTGCTGGAACTCGAACCTGTACCTATCGCATAGGCGCCGAGTGTGCTACTTTCTTTTCTTTTCGCCATCGACGGAGCAGCTGGCCCACTGGGTTAGAGGCTTTTCAGCCTGTTGGATCCCGTCGATGGAATTTATATATATATTTAAATAAATATATATAAATAAAGAGCTTAGTAGTGTGTCCTCCTGCAATTGACCACGCTAAACGAGGAACTTTGAAATAAGGACCAGAACATGGAAAGAAGGTGCATGATGGGGACTGCTGAGACTAAGGGAACACTTATTATGGTGCAGTTAGTTACACTTATTATGTTAGGCAGGCAGTTATACAGTTACGGTACATGTTGGACATACACTATTATGGTACATGTTAGGCATATAGTTATAATAAAGATATGCTATATATTCAGGTACAGATGCAAAGATGAACAAATACATTATACATGTTAGGCATACACTATTATGGTACTTGGTAGGCATACAGTTATATTAAGCCAAGTGTGCTACTGTTACTCCACGAAAGCATGCAGAAAGGAGGGAGAATATCCTTATATAGAACCCTTTTTAAAGAGTGACTAAAGATTCTCAATCGCCAAATCCTGGTAGTGAAGAATCACCATCCACCCCATCCACTGAAGAGTTATCAGGAGTTTTGAAGAAAGCATCTGAAAAATGGGCAATGCACTCCCCGGGACTCGAACCTGGACCTCTCGACTATACGCCGAGCGGCCTACACCTATACACCACGAAGGCATGCAGAAGGAAGGGAGAAGACACCTTATACGCTTCTCCTTTTAAAGGGCGACTGCGGATTTTGGATCCAATAGCCAAATCCTGGTGGAGACGAATCATCATCCATCACCTTTTATAGTTCGGGCGCCACTGTATATTTATAAGGTTGTTTTGATAATAGAGACGTGAAAAAAGAGCAATGCCATCTCCAGGACTCGAACCTGGACCTTTCGAATACGCACCGACTGTGCTACTGTTAACCACGAAAGCATACAGAAAGGAGGGAGAAAATACCGTATAGCGAATTACATTACCTAGATCAATGCGAATAATTTTTACGGAATTCTCTAATCTCCATTATTTATAATCCGAGTAATCTAAACCAATTTAAACCACATATGACGTTGATATCATTATGTTCCTTAGCTGGTCTTTCTCAATAATCTTGAAGAAAGGTTCCATAGGTTTAGTTGCTTAAATAGTTCCTCTTGGACTCTGTTAAAAGAATACCGAAAATGCAGTATCTTCATTAATTAATGAAGTTTTCATAAAATATCTAATTAATCCCCAAGAATAATGTAGCAAAATAAAAATCCTTAATGAATGATTTTATACTTAATTTGCTCAAATACTGTAAAGAAATAAGCTTTGAAAACGTAAAAAAATAAATCTTATGTCCTAAAGAAACACTTCCATTTTAAGATTTGCTGAGTAATTTACAAAATCGCTCGCTATTCAAACGATGAAATTCGCCGGCATGATTTTCTTCTTTTGCTAATTACATTTTTTTAAGAGCTTGAATTTCCTAAATGAATCAGCCATCTTATTCTTTCCTAAATTACCATGTAATTATTCTAACTTGTTAAACAAAATTTAAAGCTCACAAAAAATTATTTCTTTCATTCGAGATCCAGTTCCCTTTTCAGCTTCAATATACTAACGCTTTTGAAATATTTCTGGTGCAATGAATTCTGTATTAATAATAGCGTTTTTTTGATTTTTTTACCCATATAACTCATTGACAAATAACATCGGCGTTACATTTTGCTTTATTTTTTTAGGAGAATATTTATAGTCTTATTTCATGCATTATTTAATTTTTTTATCAATAATTGTGTTAATTGTTTATAATCACGCTTAATATATTATAAACTAGAGGGCTGCAACCAAAATAAAATTCATAATTGTTAATTTATAATTACTTGTATGTATCCCAGTACATTACAATTATATACAATTAAAATTTATAATTATGTACACTTGAAAAGAAAATGCATAAAAATATTTGAATAATGAATAAAAGCAGTTCATTCTTTCCAAGCAACAACTAATTCGTAAATAATTGTTTGTTGCCAAACCAGAAAACAAAAAATTTGACACTTCAATTTAATGCATATAACGTCATGATTTAGATTTAACGTAATATAACAACTTTTTCCCAATACCATAAAAGGATTAACTTGGCAGTCAGTTATCTTAACCTGAAGCAAAGAAGTTGCCAACAGCAGCTATTTATTTAAAATGCTCACAATAATGAAACATTTTCTACATACAATGAAGTCACATGCAACCGGGTGATTTCTTCAACGTCAGAATATGACGTTACATAATAATAATTTATTTAATGTTTGATAGTGCTATTTTTATTTCATATTTTGTAAAACTTAAAAATTTTTGATTAACAAACTCTACGATTTGAAAGCGAGCAGTGGCAACACCTTTCTAAATAAAGCATTTTTATCTCCAACGCGCGAGACTGTTGCCAATGATTGCAAAAATTAGTGCTTTCAGAGTTTTTAATTAATATCTCGTGTAATTAAAGTCGTACGAAGCTGAGAATAGTCAAAATGGCTTCCCACGAATTTTCGAAATCCAGGGTAATATATTAAATGTTTGACAATGCAATTTTTATTTCATATTTTATGAAACGTATAAGGTATTTCTCCCGCCTTCTTAGCATACCTTTGTGGTGTAATGGTCAGCCATCCAGGATTTGGCGATTGGGTCTCCTAAGTCGCCCTTTAAAAGAGGGAGTATATAAGGTATTTCTCCCGCTTTCTTAGCACGCTTTCGTGGTGTAGTGGTGTGCACACTCGGCGCGTATTTCGAGAGTTACGTGGTTTGAGTCCCGGTGAGGGTACTGCTCATTTTTCATCTCTCCTGATTTCAAAAAATACATAATGTCTCTACAAACGTACGAATTTTTTATTAACAAACTCTACGATTTAAAAGCGGGCAGTGGCAACACTTTTCGAAATAAGGGAGATTTTGATCTCCAGCTCACGGAACTGTCCCACACGTAAAAATGAATGCGAATATCTTGGCTAATTAAAGTCGTACGAAAATGAGAATGGTCGAGACGGCTTCCCAGAAATTTATAGAATCCGGAGGTACCTCTCTCGAAATCAACTCCCCGTCTCGTTTTGGAGGAGATGATTCCACAAACATACAAACGAGCAAAACAGACAGACGCGCACACATTTTAATAGTATAGATATTTGAAAATCGTATTATTTAACTGATAGGGCCATGCTTATCCATGTAATTCAGTCATACCTTTTACCTGCATTGTATGTATCTGTAGAACTTAATAGTCATTTACATTGTGGTATCCCACTAACAGTATCACAGTATACGTCCATCTCTGACTCAGTAATATAAAGAAATTGTATATATTTTCCTCACCCATATATCGTATTTTATCCACCCCTGAGCATCGTTCAATACTTATCAAGCAACCTCCTCAATACTGATTTTTGAAAAGAACTAAAAGATATCAGTTTGCTTCCTTCTTCACCAAAGACAGCCGTGGGAAGTTTGCAGTCCAGAAACATTTGAACCAAAGGTAGTTCCATTACCAGGGACACCAGACGGAACTGACTTTGCTAGTATTGCTTTCTACTTTTGCTAGTAACAAAGAGGTAGCCTACCCACTGGGCTAGATATGTTAACTGGCCCAATGGATACGATATCTTTTTGTCGGTGGAAAGAAAGAAAATACTATGCTTATTTGAATTTTTGAATATCATGAGTCAGTAGGTATTAAGTAATAAAGATCCGTCTCATCAAATGTGATAAATATTTTTAAATCATGAACTTTCATTTCATTAACTTCATTAACTTAAGTTGTTATAAGCATAAATGATGTCAGTCCTCACAGAAAATAGAAGAATTGTGTTACGATAAAAATTTAGAAATGTAGTGAATAATTTAAGGTGAACTGTGTCACAAGCTTGTAAGATTAATTACATTGCACTGAGATAAAAATACAATTTATGTGACAGAAATGCATAAAAATCGTTTTCCATAAAAATTAATGTTTCTGCTTTTACTTTTATTAATATGCATATTACTTAGAAATAGCTTGAGCTAATACTAAATACTGGTGGACACGACTGAATAATCTCGGTCTGCTTATGGAGTGGTGTTCTTAAAAAAATTATAATTATCAATCCCAATTCTTATTTATGTTTTCAGCAATGCAGATTTTAGAGTCATTAGGTTTCCTTGAAACAGGAGACTTGAAAAACGTGCAATGCCTTCGTCGGGACTTGAACCTGGATTTCTCGAGTACGCGTCGAGTATGCTTCCAATTACACTACGAAAGGTATGCGGAAAGAAGGGAGAAAATGCTTTTAAAGGGTGAGTAGGGATTAGGATACCCAGTCACCAAATCCTGGTGGTGACGAATTATCGTCCATTACCTTTTAGTTCGGACGCCACTGTGGAATCATTAGGCTTTGAAGAAGACCTGAAAAATGTGGGGTGCCTTCGCCTGGACTCGAACTCTGGACTTCTTGAATACGCGTCGAGTATGTTTCCAATTACACTATAAAAGTATGCGGAAAAAAGGGAGAAAATAGATTATAAGATAATTTCCAGACCCAATAGGTTTCACTTTAATATAAATCGAGAAAAATTAGAGAGATGAGTTTGTGTCTTGCTAATGAACTCCTCAATTAATAAAAAATCTGTATGCTATATGATCCACCTTCAGTACTTCCAATATGCTCTAGAAAGTTAAATTACTCATTGTAGATAATATAAATAAAATTACAAGGAAGGAAAGAAGTAACCTGGACCAAGAATCTCACTCGGATTCTCTCTTATGCCCTACAGTGCAAGATATTACACAATTTGATTCTTGAATGAACATGTTTCATTACACATTTAGGTTGTTATTAACACTTATTATTTTCTGCTATATTAACAGAGAAATACAGGGTATCAAAATGAATACTGAGATTTCACGATATCCCTGTGAAATGTGTGTTATGCGAAATGGCTAAAGTTTTTCTTTCTTAAAATTCAGTCATCAAGAAGATCGCGAACTAAGCTTCAGTATATGCACGTCATAGCAACATTCGGCGTCGATTCATACTCTTCCAAATTCCATCTAACATAAAGCGCTCAATAGTTTTTGTGATTCTGGCCCCAAAAAAAATTTAGCGAGGCCAGATCGGCATTTCTTGCGTGCTATCCAATATATACATTTTCTTCCATTTCATTATTTTGGAAACTGAAGAATTAACTTATCTCGCTCACGATTTGCGAAGTAGGACGGCGCTCCATCTTGTTGAACTCAGATCTGCAGCTCAGTTTTCATTTGCTCGATTTGAGTGACCAAAAAAGGTCCGTGTCATTTCCAGGTGCACACTGAAATTGAGATCAGTTTTAAACAAGAAAAAGAGGACAAAAAGTCTTATTTCTTATTAGATCTCATTGATCTTAGAGACCACTGGTTTTAAGAGAATTTCGAATGTGATCATGCATTATATGCGGTCTTCGCATGACCAGACGTAGAAGTACAGGATTCTTTTGAGTGACTGCAAAGCGCTTTCTCAGCCCATTCACATAATACTGTCTTCGCAAAGACCATATGAAGAACCTATAGAACCTATAATTCTTCGGAGATCCTGTACATTTATAAAGAACTCTTTATTTTTTCCCCACCAAAAAACAATGCAAATAACTTCTTTTAACTCATAAACTAAATATTTTTAGCACATCAAGAATCTTTTCTCTACAGTTCAAAAAAATCAACTGCTCGCGTGAGTGCTTATAAAACAAATGCGTATCCTTCTAATATGCATCTGTAAACAACACACGCATTCATTAACGTGTAACCAGTTAAGTTTATATTCTTTCCTGTAAGTCTTCATTCCCCTAATCGTCAATACCAGAATATTTAAATTTGGTAGAGTGCGCGAAGTAATACAAATTCTACTCTGAGGAGAGAAGGTTTAAATACCACGTTCTAGAAGGGAAAGACAGAGTGTGGGCGAACGCTGTATTTTTGTAGCGTAAGCTTCTGTTCTGCATTTATTGCTGGTTATTGTGGCATAACAGGATTATCTGAGCCCTGTAGAGTAATTCTACTGCTTGTTAATGTCTTCAAATTTTTAGTTTAGTTCTTGTTACTTGATTTACCGCTCGAGTGAGGCGTAGTGTGTTAGTGTCAAGTCGACGCATTGTGGATTTTAAAGAGTTAATAAAGGGTTCTTTTTATCCTTCTCCTGTGTGATTTCTACACGTACTTCAGCTGTCGCATCAGAAAATAGACAAGTGGGTGTTACAAAACGAATCTTTTTGAATAAATATTTACTATTCCCATTTATAAATTTCCTTTTTGAATTGTTATGACTAAGTTGTTTTATGCAATGCATTTTTTATTTTTTGGCAATCAATGAAAATAACTGTGCTGCATCAGGTTTCTGTGACAGTAATAATATGTTTTTGTTTTAGAAATAATACATTCTTTTTGGATCCAAATTCTTCAGTTGCCGTAGGTACTCCGGATGTAGTCTATCATATATATTTTGTCACATTTAAATTTAATTTTACTGGTTCGTACAGATCCCCTTAAATATGGGATCATACAGCTGATCATTAATTAAGATCATACAGCTAATCAAGATGAACAGGAGGACATGAAAAGCAGCAGTTTTTACAGGTAAGGTAAACAGCTTAAAATAGAATAAAAAAAGAGACAATATGATTTTCTTCTTAACATGGGAGTAATTTCAGATTACCAAATCCAATCATAAAATAATAAGAGTATTAGATAATAAATAATCACCGAACCGAAAGTTAAACAGTGTAACACAGAGAAGAGTTTTCGCTCAACTGATTCATGGCTGCTCACAGGCCTCGTATTTAAAAGATTACTTAAGGAAGAAGATAACCACTTCAAGAAACTTTCAGAAAAATTGCTTTTGAATCTTGGCTCCAGAAAAGGATTTTTTGGAAACTTCCAAAATGTTACCAAAATAGCTTAACTGGTAGAAAAAGGACCTGGTCCGAGGGCTTTTGTCTATATCTCCAGTTCCACATGAGTTGTACTTACAGTTCCAATGTCGATCGAACAAAAGATTAAAAGAGCTGCAATATAATACAAGAAATAATCACGGATCAACGAAGAAATGGCTACAGATTTGGAGTTGAATCCCACACAAAATTAATAAACTTACAAATACCATACCAAATGAGGTAAATGAACAAATAAATCCTGACTTATAACAACATAAAAATATATGAAAATCAAATTTTAAGCATATAAATATAAATATTTACAAAAATATACGAAATATTACCTTCAAATTACAGTTACCCAATTTAAATCTACCTAGGGCCCGTTCTGGAAGATTTATTTACTTGAAACTCGGTATATACATTACATGAGCTATGGGGAAAAGATTACTGCAATAAAAGATAATAGTTCAAGTTTAGACTAGCAAGTGAGAATGGGGCTTTGAATTCATGAAGAATAAAATCACAGATTGGAAACACAAAATTTTATTTAATCAGAGCAGCTGTTCAATGTACATTTCATTAGCGTCAGTCACACCTTCAAAGCGCGTTCAACAGTAACCTGAAGGATTCTTCAGACAGTTGCAGTAGCATGAGAAGTTAAGCTGTAGAGACATTAGGTAATTTTTGAATGCAGGACGGATGAAAAATGAGCAATGCCCTCACCGGACTCGAATCACGGACCTCTCGAATACGCATCGAGCGTGCTGACCACTACATCAAGAAGGCATGCTAAGAAAGCGGAAGAAATACCTTATAAAGTTTGCATTCAAATCAGCCACTGTCCGTATGCTACCTCTATAGACATGATCCTTCACAGGAATTCTCACACCCAGAAGTCACAGGGATTCAAGTCCGAATCACGAGGAAGCCGCGTAGTCGAAAAATTTCTCTAAATTACCTGATCATCTCCAAAGTGGGCACGACGTAATGAATTCACTGGTTCAGCAATGCGATGTCGTACATCTTCTTGTATGAAAACAGTAGTCTCTAAACATTTTCAGTCTCATAATGCAGGAACGACTTGTTGATGACGAAGTTCGAAGTAATTTGTCATGAAACCCTTTTGAGGGCCTTGAAAAGCATTCTCAAAGGAAAAGGGGTTAAGAATGAAATCAGCACTAAAATTACATCGTGCAGTAATGTAGTCAGGATACAAAGACTGTTCAAACACAACATTAGGACTTTTAGTACTGCCATATACGACATCGTGGTAAAAAATATCGTGGTAAAAATAAAGTACATACAAATCATCGCATGACGATAGTATCGCAGGCATGTGTTTTTCAGACTTTTCAATAATTGTAAAATTTAATGATTGTTTAATAATTGTAAAAACTCGAATAATGATTTGTGAGCGCAAGATAGAAGGAAGGATAATTTTCACTTTCATATTTTTTGTCGAAGAATAATAAAAACCAGATGATATTTCCACCACGGCAAGTACGATATCTTCTACAATATCATTTGAAATTCATTTCCATCCTCTTGCTCGCAGCAAACACAACTCTCCAGTCTCTTCAAATTTAGTAATAATCTTTTTCAAACCCTGCCTGGACATAGGACTTAGATCCTTTTCGTAAGCCTTTTAAGGCGTCGATGTTCTCGAGTGTAGATGAAAAATAACTGCCGATTTAATCAAACAACTCAATCTTTCTTCTCTAAAAGTATGGTGCAAAAGGATTTTACAGCATTGACTGCTGTCTTTTTAAAAAATTCCAAATTTTCATAACGTACTTTGTACACTGCATGAAAAGCGCGTCCTTTCAGTTGAAATTTTATCAGATAAAGTAGCATTGTTGAGTTGTAAATTTGTACGTCAAGATATTGTCGCGTGAGTAACAGATTGAATGCGCAAGTCCGATAAAATGCTAATAAATTTTTTTTCTTATCAAAAGATATATAACAGAACGCTGGAATTTTTCACAGAAGTATTAGAGATATTAGTGATATTAGAGATTAAAAAAAACGCTGATTTTTGGCAAATCGAATTCGATCCCCACACGATATTTTCGGTATGGGTAGTAAATTATCATTTTTTGGAAAAAATAATTGTACTAAAACGTAACTTAAAACTTTTTTATTAACACTTTTATCAAAATATAAATTAAATTTTAAAAGTCACTAGCGCAAGGTAATGACTATTTTCGTTCAGAAATGAATGACGCTTGCTTACCAGCGGCTGACAGCATAAGACTGCTGAAAACTGCCAATTACAACGAAGTTCAAAAAACAGCAATAGGCGGAATGAAATTTTCCCGTTTTTGTTTTCTTGTGTGACGTAAATACAACAGAGTTTTCCTTAAAAGTCATCCATGGAGACATTCTTTCCTTTAGGTAGATAATTCGTGTGTTTTCTTTAAACAAACCGGTCAAAAAATAATGTCAAACAAACCAAATCAAAATTTTAATTATTATCAATTTAAAATTATTTAAAGTGAGAACATGAAAACCATTTTTGTGTGGTTTATATAATTTAAACCTCATTATTACTGTTTTATATTTACAAAATTCTATAAAATTTGTATAAAACATTGGATGATAAATCATTCTAATGTGTTGAAATTAATAGCTTCTTGAAGTAAAACCGTTTTAAATTTTACTTATACTCTCTACATGGAATTTAATACTGCAAGAAGAAAATAAGTGTCTCGCAATAAAAAATTGCAACTGTGTATAAAGTTGCATGCTTTACGAAAGGTCCTACTCGGTGAAGGGTGGTGCATGGATTTTTTGAAATTTCCTCTAGTGTAGTATAAATAAGAATAAGTTCTCCTTAGAAACTCCTTCACAAAGGCATTCTTCCCTTATGGAGACAATCCTTGTTTACTTTGTCATAATCTATTAAACAAACATAACAAACGAATTACATCTTTCTTTACAGAAAATATTCTTGAGAATTTGGAAAATTTAGTTTTAAAACTGAACATATAAGAATTAACATAATTAAAAAGTAGCAACAAAATAAATGAAAAAAAAAGAAGACGATAAAAGAATATTGAATATCAAGAATTAATTCACGGAAAACTAATTATTCAGAAAAATGTTTTTTTCATTGTAGAAGTAAAAGAAGTGATAGATATTTCAAAATCTTATAACTGAAACGGAAACATAAAAATTTAAACAAGATATCTTCAAAGCTCCATTTCTAACACATGAAAATTAATGTCACACATTTGGATACTTTAAAAAGGAGCAGCTTATAACTTAATTATTTAAACCACTTAAATACTCGAGAAATTTCATTAAAAGTAGAGAATTTTGAAAGCAGGCTTTTTCAATAATTCTGCTCACTAAAGATCAGGTCTTTTAAGAATAATTCAGAAGCACAGTTTAGTTTAACAGTATTCGAATTCAGAAATTGTATTAAAAATAATTTGCAGCTGCCAATTATTTGGGTAAAAAAGTTTGAAAGCTTAATATAATAAAATAAAATATAAAAAATGTCCTTTCATATTAAAAAAAAACACTTCGAAGCATAAAGTTTTTTTCTCTCTAGATTTTAAGTTTTTTAAATTAAGTAATCAAGAAGATTTAAAAAAAATTTCATTTCCCTTTGTGTTAAAAGCAAGAAAAATTAAATTACAAAATGAGAATAAATGCAACTAGTTTCTTAATTAATCGTTTCACTATTTGTATAATTTTAATGTCATTTGCAATTTATATAAAAAAAGTATTTTTTTGCGTTTTCATTTAAAATTTCTAAATCGTAAAACACGTATTATTTTTCTGAATTTATAAAGGTACGATTAAAAATACTATAAGAGTTGTTATGATTTAATATAGTTATCTCCGTTGAATATAAAATCACACAGATATAGTTAATTTATTTAAATATAGTAGCGCCATTTATAACTTTGCTTCAGGTGAAATCATATTAAGCCAAGCCTCTAACAGTATATATATATGCATGTAAATATGAAAATGTGAAAAAAAATATTTTGAAATTAAACTTAATTGGAAGGGTCCTTTAAATTCTTAATTGCATACATCTCCTTTTGAAGGCTTCATATTTCAACATGTTACATCACACTTTCCCTGCATTAACAGCAGCATGAAATCTTTTGCCCAATCTCTGCTCAGTATTAAACAAAGACTTTATCTCGCTTATAAATACTAGTGCAATTATAACGCAACACTTTTTCGCTTGCTTGATCTGCCTGGGAAAGCCATGTCTTTTCGCTAAACTTCTTTTTCTATCATCTACAATATAAACTGCATGTGTAGAAATTGTGTGGCTCGTTTAACACCGCTAGCATTGTACCAATTCAAGTAAAAACATATTTGAGTATTTTTCCTGTTTAAAATAAAAATGATGTTTTAACCATGAAATGAGTTGTGATTTCGCAGGTCTACGCATGACTAAAGAGTGAGTTGGTTTCATCTTCCACAAAAATTATATCATCACATGTATACGTATACAAATTAAGAAACTAAAAATATAGGCTTCCAAAATGACTACAACGGGATAGCCTTGGCATTATTTGTTTCATATTTGTCAAACATATGTTAATTTAGGAGTTTTATATTGAGTTCACATATCATGATAAAAAAAATAATTACCTTCGTATTAGCTCAAAGGGGCAATTTGCCCAGAAGGCTATTAATTTCGTTTTGGCATTTTGCGTTGGTTCATTATGAACGGCTTTTCGCTTTTTATTCATTAATTTTTTAATTCGTAAAATTGTAGAGTCATTAGAATTATTTTGAAGCAGGAGATTTGTAAAATGAGCAGCGCGCTCACCGTGATTTGAACCTCGAACCTCTTGAATACGTGCCGAGTGTGCTAGCCGTTACATCACGAAGGCATGCTGAGAAGGTGGGAGAAATACCTTATATACTCCCCCTTTTAAAGGGCGACTGAGGATTAGGAAACTCAGTCGCCGCATCATGGGGGTGGAGAATCATCATCCACCACCATTTTTAGTTCGGGCGCCACTGTAGAGTCATTAAGATTATTTTGAAGCAGGAAACTTGAAAAATGAGCAGCGGCTCTCGCCGGGACTCGAACCTCGGACCTCTCGAATACGCGCCGAGTGTGCTGACCATTACACCACGAAAGCATGCTAAGAAGGTGGGAGAAATACTTACTATAAAATGTCCTCATTAAACCATCCTACAGCGGGCGAAATAAAACCAGTTATAAATTTTGCATTTTTTTTCTCCAAGTGTTTCTCCAGGTTTCTTTTTGCATAAATTAGTATAAAATATTTCTGTGAGGTGGGGATGAGGTTCATCATCATTTGGCAATAAGTTCTATTTATGTCGGAGGATATTTTATCAAAACTGAAGACAGTGAAACTTCTTTCTTAAAAATATTTAAAAAGTTACTTGGATGTTTTTCCCAAATACCATCATTGTCCCATTAACTGATGAATGCTTTCTTAGATAACGTAAATCGTAGCCCCATTAGTAAATGAATACTTTTTTAATGTATGGAGTAAGCACCATTCTGCGACGCTAAAGAAAATAGATGAATCAAATTGTTTCGGGCACTGCGTCAGATTCTATTTATTTGAGATTAGTTTCCGAAGACTGTCGCTGAACAATCTATTTATCCTATTAATTTCTAATTAGGATCAGCTTCTGTCTAATCAACCTCCATGGAAAGATCTGTTTTAGTGTTCCTTTTCTTCAAAGCGATTTGCCTTACCCCTAGAACCATGATTTCCATAGGGATCCAGACACTCATTAAAGGCCATGACTTCATGATCAGATTATTCTCATCAGAGACGCACAAAAGTGCAAAGACTGTAGTGTTTGAGTAACCTTTGTTTAACAAAGCATTTCTAACCTGAACTAAAGTTCGACAAGTTAAGGATAACTCTTACATCAAGCATTTGTTCATCTTATTACAGAGCATTTTCATTCATACAAATGAATGAAAATTCCCGACTTTTCACAATAATAAAATATTCTTTATTTAATATGGCTATAGTATTTTAGTGACACTCAGGCGCTCTAGATATAATGAAAACTGAGCACTAATAATTCACACATATCACAAAAAGAACTCTAGAAAAAGTAGAGACACTCAAAGCTCGTAATCACCTGCGGCTCAAGTTAAACTAAGATCGAAGTGTTTATAGAACATATGCCAGGTGTTGCCCCCCTTTTTTTAAAAAATTAATATACAGGTTTTGCTTCCGCATGTTTTTATCTGTTTATATTGAAGTTCATTTAAACTAAAAGTTTCGAAGTACATTTCGTTTTTTTCATGCCTTTTCTTTATTTTTTCAAACGGAAACTTACATTTTTAATTTGTTTTGCTTTTAATATTTTACATTCGAAAAAGAAATGCGGAAGTAAAAGCCGGTGCTTTGAAGATTGGAATTGTAGTTTGAATTAAGCTGATTATATTTCTATGAGACAAAAAGGGACGCTCGACTAGGATAAAAAGAACGGGGGTTTATCATGACAGAGAAAGATGACAGAAAATATTTTACGACATAAATATGTTGAACATAAACATGTTTCTTTGATGAAGTTACGCAACAGTTTAGTATTTTCGCTCCTTATCATAAACGTTTTTGTAGTCCAAGATGCAATTTGTATCAAAATTTAGCAGAGCTCTTACTGTTTCTGTTCTTAACCTAAATTTTTTTCTGCTCACTTATTATTCATAAGAGAAAATATTCTTTTAACAAGTGCTGTATTCTCTATATTACAAAAAATCTTAAAAATCACGGCAACTTTCACTTATTTCAGAAGAATTTTGCTAGGTTGGTGTACTACAAGGTTTGTTTTTGTGTGACGTCATTGACGCCTTGTATGCTCAAAAACCACTAATTTATCTCTTCGTTTCCTCCACTTGTTCAAGAAAGTGACGTCAGCATTGGGAAGAGCCTAGCCTTGTTTGTCTACTGACCTTGCAAATTTGAACTCATCTATCATATAAAGGAATGTTCCCTTATTAAAGAATTATTCAATTGCCTCAATATTTTTATGATCTATTAGCTTCTGAAGATAACGCTAATAATCGAATATCAACTTCAAAGTCATCATGCCATTTCCGAGGTTGATATACGATCACAGGTTATGAGCAATAATTCATGATTTCCTCATAAAAGCATATTTACAACCTTCCTTAAAATGGGGACAAAGCTTACATTTTTATAAAAGCAACGTAACGGCCGGGAAATGTCGAGAAAACTAGATTATCCCGTTCAAAGGGGTATGGCCAACCCAGTTTGAGTGGAGTTTTAATTTTATACAACAACAAAGACTTAAGTTTACGAAATGACAGGCGTATATGCTATTTCTATTTAAGAAGAAAAGAGAAATTACATTATTAAATGTTTTGATGTGTTTAATGCTGAACTCTTCTTCGAAGTATTAGATTATAATATAAAGTTATCAGATCGTAATCTTTTAACTCCTCGAAGGAGATGCATTGCTTTCTATTACAATGCAAAGTTACATCGTAACAAAATAAAATTAGCAAAGCAGAATTTAGAAGCAGCCTCTGTAAGTGTTCATATAAGACGAAGTATATGGTATTTAATATTATCTTTTACGCGCACAGCTTACAATCCTTAGCGGAATGAGTTTTTAGAATCGCGTTAAATACAAATGAGCAGTAGATAATATTTATGTCTAAGTTCCACTGACTTCGGTAGAGAAAATTAGGTTTCCTGAACAGCGCGCGTTTGCGTTTTGGCTACGTCTCTCTAAGCTGTTACTACGCTCGGCCGTATTACGTGTCCTTGATAGCTTCGCTAGCTAATTTAATATTACGGCCCAACTAGTTTAGAATTGTGTTAGCTTCGGCTAAATCTCTTAAGTTAGTCATTAGTTAGTTCTTATTTCTTACATTTTTAAGCCCAAGTGGAGGCTTTATTGTACGCCTGAGAAAGGAGCCACCTATTAATCTTTATTTTGAGCAATAAAAGGTAATTAACCCTTCTTGAGTTTACGTCTCTGTTTTTGAACTTAAGTGATTATTCTCTTAGCTCTTCACTAGGTTCTTCAACACTAAATTATTAGATAAAAAGTGAGGATTCCTACAACTTAATCAATCTATTATAATGGATAAATTAGAAGATATAAAAGCAATAAATAAATTTCTTAATAATTTAAATATTTACTTTGACATTTTCTTAAAGCATCTAGTTGATATAAATTAATATAAATTAAAATATCAAAATACACGTAATAATTAATTTGTAATGCACATCAGTAATTTTTTTACTTTCATAACGGAAAACAAAAATTAATTTATAACATAACCAACTGATATTTCTTTTTATGAACATCTGCAGTCTTTTGTCAATAAAATGTTTCTGATCTGAATTTAATGATTCCTAATAAGAAGATAATCGGTCTGTATTTGTGTGTATATATATAGTATTTTTCTATATGGTCATTAAACTATCACAGCAACATATTTTCATTTAAAAACCGAAAATATTTAGCAAATAGTTTATTACTGTCTGAATATCGGCTTATACAGGGTGTTTTGGAAAATCGATCACAAACTTTCAGGAGAGACAGAGTACAGCTAAGCGATAGAAAAAACATATAGCAATGTATGGTCGGAAACGCTTTCCTGGTGCGATAGTGATGACGCAAAGCACAAGAAAGGAAGGACACGAACAGAGTGAGAATATATGTTGCTTTGGCAGGGTATATACAGGGTGTATCAGCACAGCGGTGACGAACTTTCAGGAGAGATAGAGTACACCTAGATAATGGGAAATTACATAGCAATGCATGGTCGGAAACGCTTTCCTGGCGTTCTAGTGACGACACAAAACGCAAAAAAAGGAAGGACACAAACAGTGAAATAAAACATGCTTTTTTATGTTTAATACAGCAGAAACCTACAAATAAGAACAAAAATAAACAGCGATCGTCATTAAAGAAGGTGATCACAGTTCGGATCACAATTTCGAACACCTTCTTTGATGATGATCGTTGACTCTTTATGTTTTTTTTATATTTTTGTTGTACTTCGATAAATAAACATGTTTTCTCACCCCGTTCATGTCCTTTCCTTCTTGACTTTTGTGTCTTCACTACCGCGCCAGGAAAGCATTTCCGAACATGCATTCGCATGTGATTTCCCATCTTCTAGCTGTACTCTATCTCTCCTGAACGTTTGTCACCGCTGTACTGATACACCCTATTATAACTTTTGACCTGCTTTCGGGAACATTCTCGGGAAAAGCGGCAAGAATTCGTTCTAGAATGCTCTCGCTCTGTCCATGGCATATCGCCAATTTTGTGGCCAAATATCGCCAAATGGCCAAGTTCTCGCCAAATATGGCAAAACTAAACCCGCTTTCGAGAGAAGCTTATCTTACTGCAGCTGGGCATTTTGCAACATTATGCTTAGTGCAGCGGAAACTAAGAAATAAGAACAAAAACTGACAATCATCATCAAATAAGGTGTTTGAAATTGCGATCAAAACATATCCTCAACAGTGATTGGCAGCAGTGGCCTGGTGCAATGGTCAGTAAGATTGCCAGATCTATTTTGCATTAACTACTTCCTCTGGGGATACGTTAAGACACTGATGTACGAAACCCCGTTTGAAGTGCTGAGTAACTTGTTGCACGCATCGTGGCAGCTCTTGAGGAAGCCCATGACATGCTTGGTATTTTCCAGAATATCAGATCTTTCATGTGCCGGAGATGAGAGACCTGCATCACGGTTCGGGCTCGTAAATTGGAACACCTTCTTTGATGACAATTGTTATCTGTTTTTGTTTTTATTTCTTGATTTCTGCTGTACTACGTATAATGAGCATGTTTCCTGACTCTGTTCATATTTTTTTCTTTCGTGTGTTTTGTATTGTCACTTCATTTACTACTGTTAGGAAAGCCTTTTCGACCATGCATTGCTATGTGATTTTCTATCTTCTAAGTGTACTCTTCTCTCCTGAAAGTTTGTAACGAATTTGCTGAAACACCCTGTATACGATTTCCAAATGATTTTAAATAATCCGATCACAGAAACACTACCATAGATTAAATCGTTGAAAAATAATATTTTTATTTATTTGATCCTGATGTATATTAATCTAATTTCTAAATATCAGTATCCGGCATAGAATTTTTTAGTAATTTAGAAAGTCTGTGTCTCTCTGCTAGAAACAAGTCAACATGAATAACATCGGCCATTATTTCACCAATGATATGGTTGTCATCTGCTATGTCACTTTCATCTAAAACTCTACTCAGATAATGTGATAACTTTTACTTTATAACTAAAAGAATATACAGTTATTTTTTATTTGACAATCTTTTACTGTAAATCACAAAATTTCATTTCACGTATAAAAGCAAGATCTCATCTGACAAGAAAAAAAAAAAAAAAAAAAAAA